>JAHWFP010196805.1:0-17115 GCA_023313725.1 Lithobius niger
AAAGAGACAGAGTTGGCGGGTTTATATCCGGAGGTGCTTGGGACAGCTGTGATGACGGTCGTTGAAGAAGAATGCAGTTGAACTGGTAAGTGTAGAGATCCTTGACGCTTAAGACAGGAAGGTAATGGCGTCTGGACAGGAGGCTTAGTAAATGGAGAGGAGCCCGAAGCAGTAGGTGGGGCGGAAGAGCGGTGATGTTTATGCTTAACCCGTTTCGAAGTACTTGGTGAGGCAGAGGACAACCTTGGTTCGTCTCTTGCATGGAGA
Source organism: Lithobius niger (assembly GCA_023313725.1). Classification (NCBI taxonomy): domain Eukaryota; kingdom Metazoa; phylum Arthropoda; class Chilopoda; order Lithobiomorpha; family Lithobiidae; genus Lithobius; species Lithobius niger. The sequence continues at coordinate 268 of JAHWFP010196805.1, forward strand.
AGATGCTTCCGTGAGGAGGATGGAATGTCACTCAGAGGAACTGAAAGTGGAACGGAAGGTCCAGAAGGGCTTGTTTCTGCTGGAAAGGCGGAGGCTGCTACCTTCCGTCGACGGGCTCGTTCAGCCCGTTGCTTCTAGAGACGCTGGTGCTTGCGGATTAGTGCCGATTGTTGTGGAGAAATTGCGACGCAAATCCTGCATCTCTTTAAAAGGCCGTCGCACAAACGGTGGCGTTGACAACAGGGTGTGGATCTGTTCGTACTTTTTAGACAGCTTCGAAAATCCCGGGCATTTGCAAGGAGTAGGCGAAGAGACATTGGGATCATCCAGTCGAGCGTCGGGAGATTGTGGTGGAGTCCGTTGCGATCCTTCGTAAGACGACGAGTCTGCTATCACAGAGGCAGTGTAGCTGTGATAGTGACGGTTGAGCGAAGCGGTTGTTTAAATTTTGATGGTTACAGTTTCTAGCATGGCGTGCAAGCTGGTGGAGGAAAGACGAACGCGACCTGCAGTGTAGGTGGGCCGGTAGGTAGCCACCGCAGGCGGAGGGCACGATGAGGCGGCCATTAGTCAGCTTTGGATGTAGCCATATGCAGAAGACATTGTAGGCCGGAGGGAAAGATATTCCTATCACACAAGTTAGGTATTGTTGTTGCTCTAATTCTTTGTGTGTTTGTTGTTTTACTTCGATGATGTTTTTTTTCCGAGTGCTGGAGGGAGAAGAACATGACTAAAAATTCAGGAAGTGCAGAGAGATGGTCCAAGGAGGGTCAGCGATGCTGGCTTGGACATGGAAGCAGTCTTCATGATAGGACGGACGTGAAGTCAGTAGTCGGAGGAGGAGGAGGCAAGGTAGCAATGTTCAGTGCTTCTAAAAGGCTGGAGGTGAAGCCGGATGAGAGATGTCTCTCGTGCAGGAAGACACCGCAGAAGGACGGGTGGTAGGTGGAAGGCAGACTCGGTGGAAGGAGTTCGGGCTGGGAGTAGTGTAATAACTTGTACGACGGCCGGGACGTGCCGTAGGGTCGGAGGTGATCTGGGTGAGAGAGGAAGGAAGCCTGGTGACAAAGGCTCGAGGACGGTGTAGTGTATATCAAAGTGTTGCTCTTCCTCGCAGAACAAGTTGACAGCAAAGGCGGAGGCACAGATTGTGACCGAAAGTTTCTCAGTAGGAAAATCTCCCATAGAAAAGGACCTGCGGAAGGTCGGGAAGGGGAGCGGAAGGCGGAGGCAAACCGGAGGGAAAAAGGAAGGAGATTCTTGTGTCTCCATGCCCAGGGGAGCATGAACGATGGGCGAAGGCAAAATAGGTGGAGGAAAACTAGGTGCACTGGCGTTAGGTCTTGTGGCGGAAGGCATGTTCGAAGAAGATGTTGTAAAGGGCCCTCCGAATTTACGGAATGCTCCTCTTCCATTGGCGGAAGGGAAATGCGAAATGAACCGTGCGCCACTGTAGCAGCAGCAGAATCCTGTCTCAAAGTGCGATGATCAGGGGCGGATGCACCTATCTAAAAAAGAGGGTCCGAGGTAGAAGCGGAGGAAAGTACGCCCTCCGATGACGAAGGAGGAGGATGGTCGAATAATACTCTTGAGGAGCAACCCTGTGCTAAAGGGACGAACAAATCCATATCCCACGAAGTTTAGTGAAGATGGCGACGGAAGGCCTGGCCGTTAGCAGTGGTTCCTTCTGTGGAGGCGGAAGGTATGCGGAGGCGGTAGGCAGGCGGAGGTGGTAGGTAAGCGGAGGGTCCAAGGGGAAGCTCGTGAACGACCACTCACGGTGATCGCCCTAGGAGAAATGATGTCGATTGCTGTTGCGTGAAGGCAGCCTCGCACATGCGCAGTACGGGAAGTTAACTTGGCAGGGAAGTCAACTTTCAAGTTTTCAGGGGAATAGAGCTCAAAAGGGGGAATCTGCTAATTAAAACAGATAATGTATATTTTCGTCAGCTATAAACACGTTTTCGTCTTCCACAGTTATTTTTGCACGCCAAAATAGTCGCCCGGTAACCAGGTTTTTATGTTATTAGTGGTTCTCATGAGAGCGGGCATGGTTTTTTTTTTCTTAGCGTGTGGAACGTTTTTTAAAGCCAGGATCCAATAAAAAAAAAAAATTGCAATCACACATCAACATTTTCATGAAACTCTTACTGCAGCCAATGACCATGCCAGCTTGAGCTCCATTCACACGATGGTCGTCAAACGATCCTTCCTCTCCGTGCCTGATTATCCAGTTGTGCTGTGTCCCTTTCAAATTTTCTCGGGGAGAAGAATTGTGAAAAAAATTTGCTTTATAAACCAAGTAAATGAATCCTCCATGTTGTCCTGATTTTTCAGGATATCATTAATGGACATAACGAGTGTGGTAATGGGTTTCATATGCTGCACGATGATGGCATCAAAGACCGAGAATGATTGCTATTAAACATGACGGTTTTGGCTGCTGCAGAATTTGTGAAATGGTGTACAGTAAAAGTCCAATACCTGGTACAGCTGGTTGATTTTGGTTTCTATTGCCCTTATGAAAAAATACATTACCTAATATTTAGCATTCCCTTCTCTTTGCGCTGTGCGATCTAGCGATTGAAGTTCTATGGCCGTTGGCGCCGCTGCCCACCGTGCATGCGCGGCTTCCTCTATATAAACTCAGACGAAAGCCCTCACCTCATCTTTCGTTCCTTTAAGTGCTCCAGTGGTGACACAGAGGGGAGGAGGGTGGGATATTAGGTAATGTGTTTCTTAAGGGCAATAGAAACAAAATCAACCAGGTGTACCTGGTATTTTGGACTTTCTATGTGTCATGAAAACAACAATTACCTAATATTTAGCATGCCATTGCCTTCATCAAAGGCGGAGGGCACCACTTGATGGAGCTCCCAAGGGTAGAGTTCCGATCCCCTGAAAGAAAATGTCTTTGCATTCGGTCAGGAAGATCGAAATGCTTAGGGGGGTTAGAGTATCCGCCTTGCGTCCACAAAGGAACCAATGCGGTATAAGCCGTCTGCTTGTGCCGACATGTCACACAGGTAGTGCAAGGTGAAGACAGTTGGATGTCGCCAGGAAGTTGCTTCCATAATGTCGAAGATGGATATGTTGCTATAATGTGCCCAGAATGTCAAAATAGCTCGAAGTTTGTGTGCTGTGGACTGAATACCTTGGTCGGCACAGTCGATATCCAGGGCTTTATAGGCATCAACGATGACTGTCTTGATCCAAGTGGCAATCATGTGTGGTGACGTTACTCCCGAAGCAGATGCGAATGGATGCGATGTGTCGGATTGGTTTAGATTTCTTTAGATAGTATCGGATGGCACGAACCGGACATAGGGAACGTCGGGTTCGTCTCCTGTGAGCGGTGTTAAGGCGGGAATCGAGAATGGTTTGGTCTGGTCGCCGAGTTTTCGTGTCTTGGCTCTAAAGGTCGAAGTCCGAGGAATCAGGGTGACCGCTGAACAATCCTGGTGAAAGAAGCATTCTGAGGTAATGGCGGACAGAGCTTGAACCTCGCTGCAGCGGAGGCAGGCCACCAAGGAGACTAAAGAGACGGTCTTCCTGGTGAGATGACTGAGGCGACATGCTGACAGAGGTTCGTAGAGGGGAACCAAGCAGAGCGGTGAGGACGACTGACAGGTCCCAGCTAGGAAAGAGTCGACGAATTACCAGCCGAAATCCGGAAACCATCGAGAAAAGCTGCCCGAAAAATGGTATTGAGGAGTCCTTCCTTAAAGAGATCAGTGAGGAAATCCAGAAGCTGAGCTAGAGGAGGATCGACTGGATTGATTTTCCGTCGCAGACACCAATGAAACCATGGTTTCCATTGACTGTCGTAGATTTTGTTGGTAGAAGAGCGCACTGCTTTGGAAGCAATACGGCAGGCCTGTTCATTAGGAACTCCTGATGCATCGAGTAGTCTGACGATAGTAGCCACGCGTGTAACCAGAGTGATAGCGGTTTCTTGTGGAGAGCTGTCCCGAGTTTCTGCAAGAGCAGGTCCGGGATGTCCGGAAGACGGCGAGGGGAGTCCGTGAGGAGGCTGAAAATCAGGGGAAACCAAGCTGCTGCAGGCCAGTTTGGGGCTATTAGGAGGAAGAGGCCGGGAGTCCAGGAAATCTTGCGTAATACCAGAGAGCACAACTTTGGGGGCGGAAAGATGTATCCGAAGAGGTGGCTCCAGTCCATTGTTAAGGCATCCACTGTCCATGCTCTTTCGTCTGGGACTGGGCTGACGAAGTGGGGAAGTTTGGCATTGAACCTCGTGGCAAAGAGATCGAGGTAAGGGTGTTCCCACGGGTGAAAAAGATGTGCAAACGGACGTCTTGAGGGACCATTCCCCTGATGGAGGTCGGTGTCGAGAGTGTATGTCCGCAATCACATTGCGGTTGCCTGGAATGTGAAGTGGCAACAGGGTTATCTTCCTGAGAATGCAGAGGGAAAAGATGTCGGAGGCGATATGATGCAGGGAAAGAGAGTCGGTGTCGCCTCCGTTTCGAAGGTAGGCCACCGCTGTGGTGTTGTCCACTTGTACTTGAACTACCTTCCCTGTGTGGTAGGTTTGGAAGTGCTGGAATCCGTGGTAAACTGCCCGAAGTTCGAGGGAGTTGATGTGTTCGAGGACGTTGTTCGGCCAGGGCCCAGAGAAGGTATGGTTGTCAAGGTGGACTCCCCACCCGTCGAGAGACGCGTCAGAGAATAGGACGACGTCGGGAGTCGGTTCGTGAAGCGGAACCGAGAGTGTTGGAAGTGGATGTTCATCCATTGAAGCAAGATTGTTGTGTGGAAGATGGATGACTGGGGCCGGGATATATTGTCGACCTGTGTTTGGAAAGGTCATTCGTGGATACGAAAGAGGTGGAGTGGCCTGACCAGCCATTATGCCGTATGAATAAGAAGGGCTACGAAATCTAACGACATGATGAGTGAGTCCAGTTGGTGTCGTGTGTATGTGGGGGCTGAAAGACATTGTCGGACCTTTTGAAGAATGGATTGGATCCTGTCTGAGTAGGGCATAACAGTCGCTGACCGAAGGTCGAAGAAGACTCCGAAAAAAACAAAGCACTGGGAAGGATTTAGACTTGACTTGGGAAAATTGATACCGAAGCCAAGGTGATGAATGCGAAGAAAGGTAGTGTTCCTGTTTGCAAGTAGACGATACCGGTCCTGATGTGGGAGAATCCAATCGTCGAGATCCTTGTTGATGGAGCCATGCAAAGACTGTTTTTACGACGAGCGTAAAAATTCTTGGGGCGGCGTTGAGGCCAAACGGGAGGAAGGTGAACTCGTAGATTACTACATTGACGAGGAAGTGAAAGAGGTGTCTGACTGACTCGTGGAGCGGGATGTGAAGGTAGGCGTCCGCTAAGTCTATGGAGATTGTCTAATTTCCTGGGAGAAGAATGTGGGGGACGGAATCCACCGTTGACATCTGAAAGTGGGGAAAGTGGGAGTTGTTTGGTGTATTGGACTTCAGCAGGACAGAGGCGAGTTCCCATGATATCTGGTGATTTTCTTTTCGTTGGTGGACGGAAATTCCATTGAGTGGGTCTAATGTCCGCACTTTCCCTTGGTGTTCATGGATTTTCATCTGGAGTTTTCGGTGTGTGTGTCCAATGTAAACCGATTTCCAGTCCCTACATGGCATGCAGTATACAACATTCTTTTGGCTGAAGCACCTTAAGTCTGCAGGTGGCTGTTGCAGCACACGCTTTGTAGTCTGCTGGTTTTTTGGAGGGAGGAAGGGGGGGGAGTGGGAGTTGGACGTCTATCCTTGCTGCGGGTTGGATAACGATGGGATGAGGGGGGTGGGATAGGCTGTGGGGTGGGAGGAGGACGAGGAGATGGGGAGTGTGGCGGAGGGTGGGTAGGTTTGGGTTGCTTCCCTTTAAGCAGCTTTTTGAGGTTGGGAGGGTGTTTCAAGAAGCACCTAATGTCCTGTTTTTTGAAGGTTTGATAGCCTTTCTCTGTCCGTCCTGGCACATGGGTTACAACAGCACAGGGTGTCTTCCTTTCGATCCTTGCGGCCTTTCATCCCATGTTGAGCCGTCTTGATCGCCAAGTTGACCATGAATGCAGGACAACCCAGCAGCACGAACTTTGATTTTGCGAGTTGCAAGTGTTTATTTGCAATACTTTGGGTGGAAGAATGGTTGGCGATGCGGCACATTTCGTTGAGGAGGATGGTCCGTAACTGGTGTTTCGGATGGCATGATGGATAGGGAATCCCCCTTCCATTTTGAGTCCCTTTACGGAAAGGCTCATATTCAATCCTCTGGGCTTTCCTGGTAAGTTTTACGTCCAAGTAAGCGATGGTACTATCTACCTCCTCTTCATGAGTAAATTGGATGCTGGCGTTCCACCCATTGAGCTCATCCAGAACAAGGGGGATTTCATCTTGTTTGGGAGAAGCCACTACATCATCAACGAACCTTCTCCAGATCACCATGGAAGGGAACTTCTTGGTGATGTGTTCATCCAAAAAATGTAAGACCATTTCGGCCAGCACGGGTGAGCATGAAACCCCTACGGGGTACCTCTAACTTAATGGAAGGTCTTATGCTGGAACATTAGGACATTCGAGGACATTAATTAGGTGCTTCTTGAAGCACCCTCCCAACCTCAAAAAGCTGCTTATTGGGAAGCAACCCGAACCTACCCACCCTTCCCCACACTCCCCATCGCCTCCTTCTCCCCCCACCCCACAGCCTATCCCACCCCCCTCATCCCATCGCTATCCAACCCGCAGCAAGGATAGACGTCCGACTCCCACTCCCCCCTCCTCCCTCCAAAAAACCAGCAGAATACAAAGCATGTACTGCAACAGCCACTGCAGACCCAAGGTGCTCCAGCCAAAAGAATGTCGTTTACTGCGTACCATGTAGGGACTGCACATCGGTTTACATTGGAGAGTCACACCAAAAACTCCAGACGAGAATCCATGAACACCAAGGAAAAGTGTGGACATTAGACCCACTCAATGGAATTTCCGTCCACCAACGAACAGAAAATCACCAGATAGCATGGGAACTCACCTCTGTCCTGCTGAAATCCAATACACTAAACGACGCCCACCTTCGTGAGTTGGAATCTCTAGTCATCCAACAATTTCGGAAGCATGGTGCAGCACTCATTAACATTGCCCATCCATCCTATCCCAACATCGACCGACTAGAGCTCGCCAAAAATCTCAGCAGGCAATGGAAATCGGAGTTTTAGCGCGCGATAAAGATCAGTGGTCAAACGGAAAATGCGGCAAGTTCAAAATTCTAATTCAGATTCTGACACAGCCTGAAGCAATGCGAACCTCGTTTAGTACGTAGTTTTTTGCCTGGACTTCTGAAGCAGGTGGACGCTGCATTATTCCACCAAAAATTCAAGTGGACAGAGTTTATAATTGCTCATTTATTAGTGGCGAAATGTGAACTTTGAATTGCAATGATGGTGTTTTACTGTGACTGTAGGAACGTCCGCGTCCCCGCCCCTTGTTCTGAAAGGGCAACCTACGTCGGCGTGGTGGGGAAGCCGGAGGCCGGGTGTCCGTACGCGGGAGCATGTACAAATCATCCTTGGAGTCCGAGGGACCGGACTGCTCCCATAGGGGCCGGGTGCTCGTTGTTGGCACTGTCCGCTGGATTTAAAGGGCTTAGGCCTGCGTGTGATGTCGAGGAGAGGGGTCAATTTTGGAATAAGGCTACGGAAGAGTGTGTCTGTTCTCATGAATGGGCTGATTGTGGAGAACGTGCCGAGTGGAGTCGTGGAGGTTCGAAGCGGTGTTTAGAGCGATGTCCCGCAGAAGGAGGGTGGAGTTGAAGAGATTGAACCAATTCATAGAACCAATTCATGAATGAAAGGTGGCAAAACAAGCTTATCGGAAGACCTGACTGATAAGAGCAGCAAGTTGTCTCGTCTCTTCAGGTAAAGGCTCGGCTGAAATGCGTTTACAATAGGCATTAGCAGCAGTGTTGAGTACGTCCGCTTGGGAAGCTGCCCGGAGTCCAAGGCGTACGAGGCAATCGGTATCGCGTACTATGGAAACAGGGACCAGAGCTCTGTTGGGTAAAATAGCATGTTGGGTATGAATGGCACCCACATTGCCAAATGCACCTCATTCTTGCATGCTGGTCCAGATCTCTGATAGAGATCCATGGTGTGTTTTTTTGTTAGCCCTCAGGTGGTGCTAGCTTCTTTTTGCTTATGTGTTGTTGGATGAGGTGGCTGCTGTCATGCCATGTATTTTTCAACTTGTGTGTAGTGAGCAGATGTAATTTATTTTGAATGTTTTGGAAGCAATACAAGCTGCAATTACCCACAACTCCTTGGCCTTCAGGGACGACGCTAGAATCACTTTACTGGGGAGGCGGCAGTGCGGCAACAATTTTAGCCAGGGGGGCGAACCAATTTCTTTTTTTTTCGGTTCTCCTCCCCCCCCCCCCGCCCCAAAGAATAAAAGTAAAAGCAGCACTTGCAATACTCTTTCTTATACCGAACGTTCTTAGCTGTTTTCTACGCATTTTTGGGGGATGTTTTTAAATCCAGATAAAAAAAATATGATTTTACAACTCTCACAGTAACAACTAGGCTCCATTGATGTCTCTTCCTGTCGCTGTGAAAGAAACTAAAATAGTTTTCTTAATAAGTAACCAAAATTTTCTTCGTTTATACGTTTGATTTTAATCTGATGGTGGGGTGGGAGCGGCACCAGGGGGGCAACCCCCCCCCCCCCCCATCGTCGTCCCTGCTGGCCTTCCTGTCTTTCATTTCATCCACGATTATCAACATGGTAGCAGAGCGTGGTTGCTGTTGGAAGGAAATTGAATTCGAAAAACGAACTGTAAGTAGCCTAATGACTCAGGGATTGTGGGCAGTGATTGATTGCCAAATTAGTTGCCATAAATCTAAAATGGACCAGTCCAGAAGATAACCTCGTTATAGTAACATTAATGTTGTGTCTATGGGTGGCAGAAAACCTTGTTATAGTGAAGTGTAACTATGTAAACATTACGAAATGGCTTCAAATGAAGATTATTCTGGGAAGTATCATATTGATAAACTTAATGCTTCTAATTATGAGTCATGGAAAGTAGATATGAAGTTTGCACTCCTGGAAATGAGGCTTTATGGTTTTGTAGTTGGATCTGAAGTTAGTCCTACAGCTCAGGCAACAGCAACAATTACAGTTAAAAATGCGGTCAGAAAGGGCTCATGCAATGATATATTTATCTTTTGACCGGTAGTTAAAGAGTATTGTGGTAAACACAACTAATGCTAAGGGCGCTTGGAAGGTATTGGAAGGGGTATTTCAGCCTACGTCGAGGGCCCGGAAAGCCAAGCTGAGACGTGAATTTCTACAAATAGCCTTGAAACCTGGGGAGGAGATGGCAGTTTTTTTTATCTCGGGTTGACAAAAAAGCTTAAGATTTGCGTGAAATAAAGGTCACGTTCGATGATGAAGAAAGGGCTTATCAGTATCTGGATTTGTTAGTATGAGGTGGTGGCCCAACAAATTTATCATTGGGATGATAAAACATTCACAACCCAGCAAGTAAGAGAGCATCTCTTGTCAGAATTTGCCAGGCTGAAAACTAAATCCCAAGGAGATTTTGAAAATGATAAAATGAACCTTAAAGCTTTCCAGTCACATTATACAACAGGACCTGGAGATAGACCTAGTTCATATGATCGTAGAAGAAACGAGTCAAGAGGCAAGGAATTCCGTAAGTGTTTCAAGGGTTGGGATCCCTCACATTTCAAAAAGCAGTGTCCACAACTAGTGAATACCAGTACACGGGGCACGAGGAGCTCCGGAAGAGGAAGTGCATCGCAAAACAGAAGAAGCCACTTATAGTGAGCCAGATTCATACACAGGTTCATTCCTGGCGATTTCTGGGAATCAGCCGATCAGTCTGCTGCGTGCAAATGATTTAAATGATTGGTTCGTTGACTCGGGGGCTACGGACCATTTCACCAGTCGGAGGGACTGGTTCAGTTCCTATAGACCAGTGTCAAATGCCAAAGTAAACCTTGGTGAGGGCTCTTCAAAGATCGAAGGGGTGGGCAACATTGTATTGTCATGTAAAGTAAATGGTAGCCCTCGAATAATTGAACTAAAGAACGTCCATTATGCTCCAAATATGACCAAAAATCTCATAAGTATGTCAAAAATCGATGCAGCCAAGTATCGGATTGCTGTATATGATGGTAAAATGAGCATAATTGACGGATCAAACAACACACTTATGATTGCAAACCGTGTAAACCGGTTGTATAAGGTAGCAGATGTAAATAGAATAGGGGTTGAAACGATTCCAACTATGAATGTCAATGTCGCAAGTCCCAAAATAGGGGAGGTAGAAGACATTCAGATGTGACATTCCCGTTTTGCACATCAGCATGTAAAAGGAATTGTTCATATGAGTAAATCTGATGATGCGTTTGGTTTAAGTAGGTTAACCGACAAATCCATGAAAAAGTGTGATGTTAAATTGCTAAATCAATTCGTTCATCATGTCAGGGGTTCGACAAAGTGAGGTCGACTGAACCTCTCCAGTTGTTACACATGGATTTGTCGGGGCCAGCCAGGCAGCCGTCCATGGGTGGAGCTAGATATATCTTAACAATAATTGATGACCATAGCAGATACTCATGGGTGTTTCCCATCAAAAGAAAGAGTGATGCTTTCAATACTTTTTGTAAATTTCAAGTACAGGTGGAAAGAGTTGAAAAATAAGGTGATGTCTATCAGAACAGACCTTGGTAAGGAGTTCTGCTCAAATCACTTCCAGTCATATTTGCAAAAACTAGGCATTAAACATAAGCGTACCAATGCATACTCGGCGGAAATGAATGGGACCGTACTCTGGTTGAGGGTTTGCGTTCTATGTTCATTGAGACGAAACTGCCCAAAAAGTTGTGGGCAGAATTAGCAGTGAGTTTCAATCATATTAAGAACAGATTCCCCCATTCTCGTGTTGTAATGGTATTCTGTGCTGCGGCATGATTGGAGAGGATACCCGGACTCCAAACATCAAAAACCTCGGGGAAAAAGAACATTTTGCCGGCCCCGAGCCTGGCCGGCTAAAAATGGTTTCTTTTTGCCTAAAACATACTTAACCTGGTAATTTTAGCATTACATTCCTCGAATGTGATGTCCCCCTGGAGGTTTCTTCCGGTTTGTAGACGCCTGCTTGCATATCCCACTGCGCATGCGCGGCACAATCCTCCCATATAAAAGCGACAGCACGCACGCTATCGGCATTCATTTTACTCTCAATGTGTCAGGCGGTGACTCGAGAGGGGAGGCAGGGAGGGAGTTAAGGTTAAGTATGTTTTAGGCAAAAAGAAACCATTTTTAGCCGGCCAGGCTGGGGGCCGGCAAAATGTTCTTTCTTTATTGCCAAAACATCTTGACCTGGTAATTTTAGTATTACCAGTTGACCTCGTCAAAGTTGGTGGCGGGCACCGTCTGACCGAGCGCCCCGGGATGCAAGCAGGCTTTCCCTCATGAATTTTTTATCTGCAAGAGAAAATTCGCACTTTATTCAGAACAAGAAGGCTACCAGGAATTTGGTCTCTTTCGTGGGGATTGGTGGCCCTGAAAAGGACCGTTGTTTGAGGGTCTGGCTTCTAGTTGGATGGATCTTGCTTCCTCCTGGATCTTGCTTCAGCTTCGTTCTGAGTGCTTAAGGGGGTCTTGACCACAGTTCTGGCTGCGACGATCGGTCCCAGCCGGTGTAGTCCGGATTTGTCCTTCGTCATGTCCCTTAGGTAGTGGGACGTGAAGGTGGATTGGTGGGGCCACGATGCTGCTGGTAGGATTTCTTCAATTGGTGTGGCATTGTGGTGGGCCCAAGATGTGGAGATAGCTCGTACTTCGTGCGCCGATATCCTCATGCTCTTACTCAATCCGTGCTTGTCGTAAGCTGCTTCGATTGTTTTCCTGATCCAGCGTGACACCATGGCAATTGTTGTTTCGCCGGTTTGGGGGTCCACTGGAAGGAAAAGTTGATTCCTGCCTCTCCGAATGTCTTCGTGTTGAGTGCGGGCTAGGTAGAAGCGGAGAGCTCTGACTGGGCAGAGGAGCCGTTCTGGTTCATATCCAGCGAGGTTTGAAAGGGCAGGGAATGTTATGGGTTTCGAGGGTTCGGATGGTTTTTGAGTTTTTGCTCTTAAGGACGCTCTTGGGAAGAGTGTGTGACTGATGAGAAATTTGGCTCGAAGATGCAGTATGCCGGGTCTGCCGAGAGGGCTTGAATCTCAGAACATGAGACTTGCTGCCAGTGTTACGAGGAAGACCGTTTTGAGGGTCATGAGGTGGAGTGAGCTGTCTTGCATGGGTTCATAGGGGTTCTCCATTAGAGATTGTAAGACGATGGAGAGGTCCCAGTCGGTGACGGAGCGTCTAGTGGTAGGTCGATCGTTTTCGTATGAGCGTAGTAAGGCAGAAATACGGTAGTCTTCCAGTAGGGCAGTGCGACCGGCAGGTTTGAAGACGGAGCTTAAGGCAGACCTGTAGACGAGGATGGTGGAGCCTTTGAGTTTGTCGATGTTGAATAGGCCACCGAAGAAGCTTAGGAGTTCGGGAAGAGAGGGGTTGTGTGGATTTGTGCGTTTTGTGATACACCAATGAATCCACTTTGACCAGTGGCTGTCATACATACGGTTTGTTGATTCTCTGGTTGCTTTGGATGCGATGCGTTCAGCCTCTTCTTGATGAATGCCAGCCTTTTTGAGGAGTTTGATGATAGTAGCCACCCGTGTAAGTTTAGGAGTGGGAGGTTCGGGTGCAGCTTTGTTCCCTTTTGTTGTGACAGAAGATCTGGTAGATGAGGGAAACTTCTTGGAGTGTCGACTGTTAGGTTTAGGAGGAGTGGGAACCAGGCTGCTGACGGCCAGAGGGGGGCTATTAGGCTGAACAGACCCTGGCTCAATTCGATTTTCCGAAGAACTTGTGGAAGCAGTTTGAAGGGTGGGAATAGGTAGGCGAACAGGTTGTGCCATGGGAACGTGAGAGCGTCTACTGCTACTGCTGAGTCGTCCGGGATTGGGCTGATGTAGTGGGTAAGTCTGGCATTGTGCCTCGTGGCGAATAGGTCCAACATTGGTTTGTCCCAGATGTTGAAGAGAGATTCACAGATGGATTTCTTGAGGCACCATTCGCCTGTCAGCGGTTTCAGGTGCGAAAGAGAATCTGCAATCATGTTCCTGTTGCCTGGGATGTGAAGCGGTAGAAGGGTGATGTTGTGTGGGATGCACAGATTGAAGATTTCCGTCATTAAGTTGTTAGCGATCTTGATTTCGTTCCGCCTTCTTTTCGGATGTAGGCCAGGGCTGTTGTGTTGTCCGCCTGGATCTGTATGACCTTGTTTTTGATGAGTGGAAGGAAGTGTCGGAGGGCTAGGAGGATTGCACGTAGCTCCAGTCCGTTGATATGGTGTTTGAGGGTGGCAGCCACAGGCCGGAGATTTCCTGGTTGTTTAGGTGTACTCCCCAGCCAGTGCTTGATGCATCCGTGAAGATTCGGTGGTCGGGTGGTGGTTCCTGTAGGGGGACGGATTTCGACAAGTTTGTGACGTCGGACCACCAGTGGAGGGACTCGAAGGGGAAGTCTTTGTTGAGTGGGATCTGATTGTCCGGATTGTTTTGGTTGATTGAGTGGTTGTCTATCCAGTAGTGATGGAATGGTCTTACCATCTACCGGCCGTAAGGGACCAGGTTGGCCATTGCATCCATTTTTCTGATGAGGGAGTTCAGTTCCCGGGCGGAGAAACTTGGTTGGAAGCGGAAGAGACGGGTATGATGTAGGTGGTCTTCTATGCGTTCTGGAGACGGGGAGATTGATGCCGATCGAAGGTCGAATGTGGCTCCGAGGAATGTGAAAACTTGTTCTGGAAGGAGTCGTGACTTTGCGAGGTTTACGCCAAATTCCAGGCTGTTTAGCAAGTTGATGGTCTTGACCTTGTTGAGTTCCAATTGAGACGGGTTTGGGTTGTTGAGGGCCCAGTCGTCGAGGTAAGCTTTGGCTCGTATTTGGTGCTGGTAAAGGTTCGCCAACAGTGGCTTTAAGACCAGGGTGAAAATCCTTGGGGCTGCGTTCAGGCCGAAGGGGAGGCAGCGGAATTCGAAGACTTTCTGGTTGTAGATAAAACGAAAGTAGTGGGTGATTGCTGGATGAAGGGGGATGTGAAGATAAGCGTCTTCCAGATCGATGGTGACAGTCCAGTCGTCTTGCATGAATGATTGGCGGATGGATTCTAGGGTCTCCATCTTGAAATGTTCGTTTTGGATGAACTTGTTGAGGGGTTTCATATTGAAAATTAGGCGTAGGCCTCCTGATTTCTTTGGGCGGGTGAAGACCGAGCTGTAGAAACCCGGGCCTGGGTTGGAGAGTTGTCGCACCGCATTTTTCCGTAGCAGCTCTGAAACTTCGTGCGACAGGGAAGCTGTCGTTTAGGGCGAGAAGTCCCATGGGGGTGATGGCGACAGCGGCGGTTGGTGTAGAAACGTCGGACGAAAGCCGTGTTTTATTATCGACAGGATTTCCAGGTTGGTGGTTAATTTCTGCCAGGCTGGGAGAAAATGGCGTAATCTGGCTCCGACCGGGAGGCCAGCCAGGTGCAAGGCGTCATTGTTGATTTTTTCGTTGTATTCTTCTACCCCCGGGTGATGAGAATTCGGTCGGGGGTAGCGGCGCACTTCTGCTGGGAGCGTTGGCCGGGGCGGGAGCGAGGAGCGTCGGAACGAAAGGGCTGCTGGTTTCATTGTTGAGGAGCGGCAGTGTCGTCCGGGCGGCTAGAAGATGGTGCCGTGTTCTTGTGCCAGTCATCAGCGGGGCGGTGGTTGGCTTGTCTGTTCCACGAGAACGGCTGGTTTGAGGGTGAGTATTGCTTTTGTGGCCTTGGTTTTCTTGAGACATCGAGATGAGGAGCCAGTGTCGGGATCTGTCCCCGAAAAAGTGTTTCAGACTCGGGGATCGGTTGGTTTCTTAGACGGTGTCGTGTGGAGAAGTTTAGGTTGTTTGCAGACGACAGGACGATGTCGCGAAGGAGGAGGGTGTTGTTGAACAAAGCCCTTGTCGCCCAGTTCATGGCATGGTAGGTGGCGAAGTTGGCCTTTTGGAAGAGTTAGGAAATCAGGGACGGCAAATTCTTGAGCTCTTCCGTGGGGTTGTCGGACGACAGTTTCTCACATAGTGCGTTGATAGCCGTGTGCAGGACGTCAGCTTGGGAGGCCGCCCATAGGCTTAGCCGCAGACATTTGTCGTTTTCGTATAGCACGAAGGTAGGAATATCGGCCTTCTTGGGTATGGACATCGAAGTGCCGAAGTTCATCTTGATTTCGCTGCAGATGAATTCGCATTCCGGATAGGTTTCGAAATTGCGGGGGTTTGTAGTGCCGTCCCCAAAGGATCTAAAGAAGCTGTTTTCTCGGTCGGGACGTGGCATTGGGGGTTCCGTGTCGAGAAGAAGGGGATCGCCTTTGCCTAGGATGGAGCCTTCGTTTCGGAGTAGACACGTTAGTAGTGTCGTGGACTGACCCAGGAGGCAGCGGGGCTTGGCATCTTTGTCCCTGGAGGCAAATCCAAGGCCTGTCGTAAGGCCACGGTTGATGACGGGAGCGTCAGGTACCTTAGAGGGCTTGAACAGGAAACAGTCCGGGACCGTCTGCTCGACAGACTTTAAAAGAGCTGCGAGCGACAGGGTGGCTTCGTCGGGAGTGTCGTCCGGAAACCTGATGCATTTCTCGGCAGTAGGGGCGGGCGACAGCGGATGACGCGACGACAGTGTGTCGTCCGGCTTGCGCTTGGATGCCGAGGCCGGCCGGGGGGGGGGGGGGTACGGCTGTGCCCTTCGTGGCTAGAAGTGGATGCGACCCAGTCCTGGGTGCGGGCATTTCGTACCGATGATGTGCAGGAGGGAGGTGGCATCGGGTTGACCTGTAGGTGGCTGACAGTGTAGTGTACGATTTCCCGTACGACACTGCGGCTGATGCTTAGGTCTATCCGGGAGGAGTTAGACGACAGGTCGAGCGGCGAGTGTCGTTCCGGAGAATGGGCGAGTGTCGCTCGGCGGAGGTTGCGCTTGGCGGTCCGGTAGGAGTCCTTGGCGACTTGAAGGTCTTGTCGAAGCGACGACAGATCCAGTGGGGCGAGGAACGGCGAGCGCTGGCCGGGGAGGAGTGGAGAGTCAGGCGATGCGACATCAGGCAAGGCTTAGGCGGGTGTCGTACGGGTAGGTGCGGCGAGGTCGAGGGCGGATGCCCAACGGCTGCCAAGATCGAAGTGAGCACGAGGACGAGCGGCGGGTGAAGCGTTGTCCATCTTCGGGAAAAATCCAATTTTCCAAACGACAGTCGGGGAACCATGGAGCGAGGTGGCGTGGAGACACTCTGGAGGAAAATGAATGCCGATAGCGTTCACACTGTCGCTTTTATATGGGAGGACCACGCCGCGCATGCGCAGTGGGGTATGCAAGCAGGCGTCTACAAACCGGAAGAAACCTCCAGGGGGACATCACATTCGAGGAATGTAATGCTAAAATTACCAGGTTAAGATGTTTTGGCAATAAAGAAACTCAAGTTTTTCTGAAGCTCCACAACTTTTAGGCCCCCCCCCCCCCAACCAAAAATCCGCCGACTTTGGTTGAAGATTTCGACGTGAAGCTACCATCTGAATTGGCCAAACTTAGAAGCTCTTAATAGCCACTCACTTGAACTTTATTCCTGTCAAAACAGAACATTAAATTTCCGTCTGGTTCATCCACAGCATCCTTGACAAAAGTCACGAAACTGAGCCCTAGCGCTCACACTTCCGGCCGCCGTAGCTTCAAAAACCATGTACAAATGTAATTACTTCTTTTT
>JAHWFP010196805.1:22115-35556 GCA_023313725.1 Lithobius niger
GTCCTGATACCTAGTGACACTGCAGCTACATCCCCGATCCCTTGCAGTCAACCTCCACCAGTGCGGGACCTACGTTCTCCTTCCAACGAACTCTCTCATACCAAGGAACGACACGCTTGCTTAAAGCTTCAACTTAAAGCCTGAAAAGTTGCTACCAAGTTGTCATCCTCTGCAGGACCGCAGCTTACTCCTCTGGATTTGTCCTCGCATTCATCCGTCCTTCGGTAACTTGACATTCCACCGCTCAGCGGACCAGTGAACCACTCACTCCGTCCCCAGTACTTACCCTCATCGACTCCTCACTCCAAACCTTTAAACGAAGGGCTCCAGTTTTTGATTACACGACAGTCTGGCTTGCCTCCATCCTTAAGCGCCACAAGCCTTCCCTTGAGGATGCTGGTCCTTCTGCCGCCC
The DNA here is from genome assembly GCA_023313725.1 of Lithobius niger. Lineage (NCBI taxonomy): Eukaryota > Metazoa > Arthropoda > Chilopoda > Lithobiomorpha > Lithobiidae > Lithobius > Lithobius niger. The sequence continues at coordinate 22,530 of JAHWFP010196805.1, forward strand.
TGGACAATCCGCCTCGTCCCATCCTGTCCACTCAGTTGCCTCCTCAGGTCCCTCCTGCGGACAAGGACCTGAGGAGGCTTTCTAGTTTACTCGCCAGACTGTCCCTCTCGGATCAACCTGACCTACCGTTCCAGGGAGACCCTAATCCTACCAAGATTCCACTACCAGAACTGCTACAGACAATCGAGTGGATCGTCCCCGATTGTTTTCTTTACAAGCCATCCTCTTCCTCCGAATTGGCTGGTCGCAACCTGGTTCCACTACTACTCACCCTCATCATCGACTCTCCTCACCGGCTACCAAGCCGTCCGGACCTCCTGTCCCAACGCGAAGGATCGATCCTCCACCCGAACCACCAAGCACTGTGACTTCTCGGGTGGCTGCTATCATCCAGCTCCTCTGAGCACCTAGCATTTTTGATAACTAGGCCACTCGCATCGCATCACGAGCCGTCCGATCCTCTGCCAACAAGATTTACGACAATCATTGGAAACGATGGATTCATTGGTGTGTCTCGGAACAAGTAACCAATCCACCCCCCAATGCAAGACCACCTCCGATTTTTCACAACTCTATTCAAAGCAGACTCAGAGGCTCCACCATCCTAGTGTACTATTCTGCCTTACATGCCGTCTTCAAAACGGCTGGTAACACGAACCTCTTTACAGGTTACAAGATCTCGTCCTTAATCCATCTTTTTCACTTAGATCTCTTTTTCTCTGCTGCTCCACGATGCGGGGCTGCTCTTCCATTGCTCTTCGTTCGTCGATCCTATGGTCGTCGAGCCGCCGTTCCCCACTCCGTCCTTTGCGCCCCCTCACATCTTTGATGTTTGGGGCGTGCTCTTGGTTATAGTCCGGGGCGGCTCGTGCCAGCTTTAATTGGACTGCACATGGATTGACTATGCAGCGATCCGCTTGGGATCGATCCACTGGATGAAGATCCCGTGGCAACTATCCACTTTCCAATGATCCTCTCCTAGACCCACCATTCCTCACTCCGTTCCTTGAGCCCCTTCACAACCTCTGGTGTGTGGGGTGTGTTCTTGGTTCATGTCCAAGGCGGCTCGTGACATCTCTAAAGTTACTCTATATTACGAAGCCTAGCTAAAGTCCCCAGGGGGCCGTAACATTTATCCTAACTGGCAGTTTTCTCCTTCCTCTCGACGATCCTGGTAGAACTGCCACCACTCATTCGCGAATGAGTCCTAACCTTAACTCTGTTATGCTTTGAAATGTGCTTAATTTATTCATGTAAAAGTCAGAATAAAAGAAGTCTATTTCCAACATATGCATATTTATTTATATATTTATGTCAAAACAAGTTACAGGTTAACTATTTAACGTTGAAGGTAATCAACTGTCAGTTGGGTGCACAACTTACGGCTGGAACCAGTTAAAAATAGATTAACTCAATTTTCAGGCATTTTGCGATGAAACAAGTTAAATTATGATTTTGAACAAAATCAAAAAAATATTATATTAATTCTTCTTCCCTTTACGATTTTGGGTCGGGAAGAAAATTATCAAGGCTTTTAGGAACCCGTGGACCTCACACTAACTTGTCCTCGTTCATTGCGTAGGCTAAGAAATGTTGGGCTTAAGAGCTAGGACTAATTGTTATTAATCTTCTTGGGGTCTGAATTATTTTAGGATCCCTTCCCCCTGAGATCTTATTAGCTAAAGTATCTTTAGACTACATTTTAGTTTAAGTACTTTACCAAGCTAAAGCTTACCAAGTCATGGTACTACCGTGACTTCTTCAGCTTCAGCTTATCCGCTACTCGGCTAAGTGCGTACCTACTCTAGAAATGGCATAGCGTCCCGCCAATCTGCAGTGGTTTTGGGACCCAGGTTATAAGTGTCCGTTTCCTTAAATACTGAAATACCGTGCCTTCACGCGGACGAACAGGAGAGCTCAAGGCTTCTCATTTGTTGAAAACCTAACTCAATTTCATAAACTGCATTTCAATTCGATGATTGCCTTGAGGCGTTTGTGCCTAACGATTATTGGCTGGCTACATGTTGCAATCCTAAAATTTCCAGCGATCGGCAACTTGACTGACTTCCGGAAAAAGGCGTCGTTCAAACGCCCGTGCTTTCTTCAAGACTGAGAAAAGAGCATCCAAGCACGCGAACATCCCATTGGCCGAACTTGCACCCTGTGAATCTGTGATGGGCCAAAAACGGCTCTCTCCGATCTGGTTCCGGTTTGACGACCGTAGGCCCCGCAATGCTAATTTCAAACTGAATGCGCTGACATTAATTTATTTTTATTTTAAAAATAATAACGCTATGCAATAATAGCTATAGGACTAAAGCTCGATAAATGAAAAATTCCAACTCTAAGTGAGTTGACACGTAAATCTAAAATTTGCCATTGGCACTAGCTAACAGTTGTTACTAGCCTATGAGTACGAGCGCTCTTGCCATTACGTTAGGTGAACCGAGTCATTAACGAAGCACTAAAATATTAGTTTAACCTAGATTAAAATATCAATTTATATTTTAAACTAACTAGAATTTTATTTAATGCCCAAACTAAAAGATTTCGAGATTGGTTCCAACCGCATTTGTATACAGTTTTTTTGCTCCAAGCTGAAATACATTTGTATGGTCACAAATGCAATTCGTAAAACAGCCGACACAAGATTGATCTTTTTTTTTTTTTTCAAACTTCAATATTTAACAATATTTACATTTTTCTCGAGTGGAAGGTTACATGTCAACAACAGAGGTTACATATTTTTATCCAAACAAATCCGACATTTACCTTAATAAACATTAAGTAAATTTGAAGGGTTTTACAGAAAATCACGTCTCATGGCTTGTAAAAGGCAGATGCAACTTTTACGAAAAAAAGGATCCACGTAACTTTTCTTGGCATGCATTTTAACAAGTGGGATCCAAGTTAAATTAGCACAAAATAAATAAATGGTATTTTTATTTATTTTAATGAACCAGCAGCCACAACGGACTACTAAACTGAATAGCCTACCCATATTTCTGCCGATACGACATACAAGGAAGATCGTAGTTCCTGGAGAAGTAGTAGCTAAACAGAAGAACATTTAAAAATAGGCTAATCTGTTACAGGCCAGTAACGAACCTGAATTTAGGAAATAACCAAAGCCTTCCCACACCACGAGGGGGGGGGGGGCTTTGCTTGAGTGATAAATTACGATCTTCCTTACATCTACAGTTGGACACGTTCTTCGACGGTCCGCCTGGGATCGATCCACCGAATGATGATCCTTCGGCTACGATCCTCTTGCAACACAACGCTCGGCTAGACTCATCCACCTCACAAGAAAAACAGTATTCCTCGTGGCACTGGCAGCCTGTCTTAGCTGTAGCAAACTACAAGCCCTCTCTGCCACAGAAAGAGTTTGTTTTTTTCCTGCCCGACTACACTGGCATAACATTGACTCCACAAGCATCGTTCCATGCTTAAACTCACAGACCCAACGAGAGGACTCATCCCTTCATCATTCTGTCCTTATCTTCCATCCTAGGGGACGAAGAGGAGCGGTCCCTTTGCCCTATCCGGGCAATTCAATTTTAACTAAGGCATCCAAGCCCATCTGCCGGGGACGCTCCTAACTTTTCCTTCCCTTCAGTAATAAGGTCGGCACCACTTCCACCCGCATGATCGCCACCTGGCTAAAGAAATGTCATCACCCAAGCCTACGAAGCGCTTGACAACAAACTATGTCTCTGAAGGCATCAGAGTAATGGCCCACGAACTCCGTGCAATTTCCACATCCTGGGCTCACTACAGCAAAATCCCCATCACTGAAACAATGGAAGCTGCCTCCTGGAGGTCCGAAAAGGTGAGCTTACCGCTCCGCCTTGGATTTTATATGATGGAGGCTGCGCAGTAAGATACGCAGTCGGTAGCAAACCGGAAGGACATCTTCGATTTAATTTCTCTAGATTGAACAGCATTTTGAGGAGGAGAATGGTATAAAAAAGGTAATGTATCTTTTCAACAGGCAATAGAAACCAAAATCAACCAGGTAATACTGGTATTTTTGAGTTTTTAATTACGATTTTTTCGCGGAGAAATGAGCCAACTTTAGGTACAACTTAACTGGTCAATAGCGCTCGATTTTGCTCCCCGAAAGTTTTGACTTTTTGGCTGTCTTCGTTTCGTATTCTCTCGTTCATATTTTTGTATAATTTACAATATAATTATTTCGTCTGCAATTTTTTAGTAGACCGCTTAGTTATTTTACTAAGATAATGTTGAGAAGCAAAGAACAAAGGAATTGATCATTTACGTAGGATCTGGTTTAAAATAATTGCCGGATCCGGATCTTGCAGGATACTGCAGGATCTGGCCCCGCGTCTGGATCTATCCGGACTTGGTCGATCCCTAGTTAACGAGCAGTTTCGTGCAATGTTCTGTGATATTCCGTCTCCCAGAGACCCCATCAATGAAACTCGCAATGTGGGTTCTAGCCGTGCGCTAGGTATTCACCTTACCCCAAGTACAAGGAAGGCGTACAACTCCGGTTGGCCTTCGTGAATTCGTGAAGTCTGTTTCCCCTCTCATGTTTCTTTCTCCAACACAGACCTCTGAAAATCCTTTCCATCTCCCTTCTAGAAACAAAGAGGTCGCCATGCTTCTCCCTGCCAGCATCATTCTAGTTACGGTGTACATTTACAGTCCGCATACTTTAACAAAAATATTCCAGCTGCTCGTACCACGAGTCTTGTTTCTGATCTTTCCAGCTCTTCTTTTCCTCATGCCAATGCAGCATTGTTCATTAGCCCACCTAATAGTCTCGTTCAGGAAGACGCTGGTTCCATCAATGTCAATAAGGTGCTGTAAATTCGTGCACCCATTAACCGTGGAGTCCAGGACATCAGGGGGAGGAGAGAGAGCCATGCAATCAGAAATAAAGTTTCTGTAACTAACCTCAGTAATGGAATCATGTTTCTTCCAGTAAATGCCCACCGATCTTCTTGTAAAATGCCTTTCCACATTCAACACATTTAAATGTTTTGTTTCTGTGGCATATAACTGTGTCCGTTAAATAAAACTTGAGTACAAAAGCCTTTCCGCACTCGCCACATTCAACCGGTTTCTTCCCACTTAGCACGAGTGTTTGTGGCCTTAAATAACGTTTCTGGTTGCCGTGAAAATTTACATTACCTTTTTTAAAGCATTTCTCTTCTTCAAATGCTGTTTAATCTAGAGAAATTAAATCGAAGATATCCTTCCGCGTCGCTACCTACTGCGCAGCTTACTGCGCAGCCTCCTCATATATAAACCGAAGTGGAGCATTATGCTCACCTTTTCTTCTCTACGACGCACGCTGTTTACATCGCTCCTCAGAGAAGAACTCGGTTCCCAGTTACCTCTACGGTTCCCGATTACCCTCCGATTGCCCAATCATGCCTAGAGCTAAGGGCGCTCCTAAAGATGGGTCTTCGATTCACCCGCCACGATCTACCTCTCTGGTTCCCTTGACACAACCAGCGTCCGAAGCTGTTGAGGACTTAGACTCACAGCGGATCAAGAGCCTCTCGATTCCCAGTTACCGCTGGAGATTCCCTTTGTCTCCGAACTCTCGGTTCCCCTTCAACCGCACGACACGGTTACCTCTTCTCTGATTCCTTGTAGCCAACCTGCTCTGAAACATGACGTACGGTCCCTCAACAAATTGCTTGCCCGTGCTAAAGTAGCTTATGCCAGACTCAAATTACAAGTCAAGACTCGCAGAGCTGCTGCTATGGCGGCATCTTCTTCTGCTCGACTTGTGCCACTGGACCTGTCTTCTCGTTCATCTCACAGCGTTCGATCCACTCCGCCATGTGCTAGCGGTCCTATTTCCAATTCTCAATTGCACGACCTTATGGAATTTTCCCTCCGCACCTTCAAGCGCAAGATGCTTCCGGTTACCGATTACACTTCACATTTGGGTAGCCAACATCCCAAAGCGACACTGCCCCGATGCTGCTGGTCCATCTCACCAGGTTACCAGTCCGCCCCCGGCAATCCCCGTTCCGGTTCGCGTTCCCACTCACGATCCTTCATCTCTAGGAGACGAGTTCCACGATTCTTACTTCTCACCAGATCCTTCCCTACAGGAACAGGAACCACCCTTCTTAGGCGACCCCGTTCCCTCTGATATTCCTCTCCCCAAACTCTTCAAGACAGTAGAGGGGATTGTTCCCGATTGCTTCTTGTATAAACCTAGGGCTACTTTCTATGCTTCCTGCAAGAATCGAGGCCTCGTTACAGGATATGGGTTTGGTCTACGTAACCAGGCTCTCCACCAGCCTCCCCTATTAGGGCAATCGACTACGCTCCTCGCAACCCTCCTACGAAACGGGGGGATCCTCCTGGGAAACGGTGCACCCTTCGAGTTGGATAAAGAACCACCACCTCCCAGGCCGGGACGCTAATCATTTTTGTTTCGCCCTATCGGGGAAGGAACTGCCAACCCCTGCAACTTGACACTTACCCCAAATCTGAATTCCTGTCAGCAAACACTAAGCTTGACTTCGGTTCGACCCTATTCCTTCCTCGACGAGCAGCGGTTCCCGTTTTCGTTCTGCGAGATAATGACCGTCTTTTACGCCTTGGACTTCGTGCCGCCTCACAAGCGGACGTCCTTAGTACAGTTTCCAACGCTCTCTGTGAAAGACTATACACCGATCCACCTGATGACACTCGACGACTAGGTTTCCTCATTAACCAGGTCTTTAAGAAGAGCTGCTTCACTACCTACCATGCCATGCATTGGTTTACTAGGGCTCTGTTTAATTCCACACTCCTCCTGTGAGAAGTCGCCCTCAACACGTCGCCAAACCTTCGTGATTCCACTCGCCACCTCTTAAGGAACCAGCCCATCCATGAATCTGATTGCCTTTTCAGAGGACTCATTCCTAAAGCCGCACCTCACTTAGACGTCTCCTGTCCCAGTCGAAACCGATCCCTTCAACATTCACGGACCTTGATTCCCCTTCACCCGGATCTCCCAAGGATGATTTGGGAACCAAGAAACCTTCATCATCCTCCTCGGTTCCCATTCCACGATCCTCATCGCCCATTCCATCATGATCCCAGAGACATGGCAAAGCATGATCCCTGGGACGATCACCTGCTAATCGATGTCAGTGTCAATCACCCTCCCGATTCCGATCCCGAAATCGCAACACATATTGACATTACCTCCCCCCCCCCCCAAGCTGTGGGAGGTCGCCTTCGTTACTATGCCAAAGCTTGGCAATCGGTAACATCGGATCCCGTGATCCTATCTATCATTCTAAATGGATTCAAGCCAAAACTCTCAACTCGTCCCCCACTACGAAGCCCGCTGTGGGAATCAGAGACACGGTGTCAGCTGCATTACGCGCAGAAATTCATCTTTTACTTCAAAAGGCTGCGATGTGCCTTGTCCCACCGCCTATTAGTCCAGGATTTTTCAGCAGCATTTTTTTTCGCCAGAAGAAATCGGGCGGTTCACGCCTGTTTTTCAACCTTCAGCTACTCAATCAGTTCATCACGAACCCACATTTCCAAATGGAAACAGTTTCCTCAATACGGTACTCCCTGATCCCCAAGCATTGGACAGTCTCCTTGGATCTAGCCGACACATACCTTCACATCCCCCTTCATGCCTCTGTCCGCCACCTATTTCGGTTTCTTCACGACGGTGCCGTCTACGAGTTTCTCTGCCTTCCATTTGCTTAAACGCTCTCCCTCGAATCTTTACCATAGAGCTTCGACCCGTCCTTGTGTTCTTACATCAACAAGGGATTCGCATCCATGCTTTCCTCGACGATTGCCTATTACCCCACCCTGATCCCACTATCCTATCCACCAATGTTCACATCGTCGTGTCTCTTTTTCATCACTTGGGACTAGGCATCAACCTCATCAAATCAAGACTTGTACCGGCCCAATCTGCAACAACCTCTTCAGTCTTTGGGGACGTCCCATGTTGGATCTCTTCGCAACCCGTCTCAATACCAGACTTCCTCGGTTTGTCAGTCCCCTTCCCGATCCCCGAGCATGGGCGGTGGGCGCCCTCACTCTCAATTGGAATCACCTGTTCGCCTACGCCTTTCCACCTCCACGGCTGTTGCCCCTTGTCTTACGCAAAATTGCCAACTCTACCGGCCGATCCTGCTCATAGCCTCACACTGGCCAGTGGCGGCCTGGTTCCCGCTACTTCTAGACCTCCTCATCGATCTCCCTCGGTTACTACCCCTAATACTGAACCAACTTTCCCAAGCAATAGGATCAATCCCACACCCGAACCCTCAAGCACTTCGACTCCATGGGTGGCTACTATCATCGAACTCCTTCGAACGTCAGGAATTTTTGAAGACTTGGCCATTCGCATTGCTCTCGTGCCATCCGCACCTCTGCCAACAAAACTTACAACAGTCACTGGCAATGCTGGCTCCGTTGGTGTATCACAGAACAAGTTAATCCTATCGATCCCCTTATGCCACAGTTACTCTGGTTCTTAACCTCGATATTCAAGAGTGGCTTACGAGGATCTACAATCCTCGTTTACCGATCAGCCCTGAATGCTGTCTTCCGGGCCGCAGGAAGACATAAATCTTCTTACTGATTACCGAATCTCCTCCTTAATCCATTCCTTTCAAATGGACAGGCCACGATTGCGTCGGCAGTTCCTCGATGGGATCTGTCCATTGTTTTATCTGCTTTGCTATCCCTGCCCTATGAACCCATGGGATCCTCTCAACTTAGTCACCTCACCAGGAAAACATTATTTCTTGTGGCCCTTGCAGCCTGTCTTCGCTGCGGAGAACTTCAAGCTTTATCGGCCACCGCCTCCGATTGCTTCTTTCTAGACAACTATTCTGGCGTTTCGTTGATGCCACACGCATCATTCCGTGTGAAGACACAGAAACCCACCGAACAAACAATACCGTTCATCATTCCTTCTCTTGTGACATACTCAGGGAGTAGACGATTGAATCCAAGAATAATCTCAAACCCAATTTACTCCTTACTGCATAGCTAGGGGACTATGCACTGAGAACACATATTAGGCATTAAACTCAAGTTGGAGCTTGGTCTAATCCTAGCAGAGTCCAGGGAGACAACCTTTCGAGTCGTCTGCCCCACACCAAGTTCCTTCCAGTTGTCCAGGCCCTCGTATTTGTACGCGGGGCTGAACAATGGAAGTAGCCTGAGGCTTTACGTTCCACAACCGCTAACAGATATGAGCCGGTTCTAACTGGTCTGAACAATAGAGCAGGCTCGTTACCCGGCTGTTGGCGGTCGGCCAAGTTCCGGTGTAGACGGAGGTTGACTGGACGCCAAGTAGCTTATGTAACTACAAGGTGCACCATGAGTGTTTGCTTATGTTGCACCCTGCTATTCGTAAATAGCTTGTTACACTCTTTCGAACATCTTGGGTGACGACCAAGAAAGAGTCTTGTGTCCTGTCCGAGCTATTTGTTTCTACTTCAAAGCTTCCAAACCAATTTGAAAAGACCGAACTCAACTTTTCATTCCCTTCAACAATAGAATTGTGTAACTTCCACCCGTATGATTGCCACCTGGCTCAGAACTGTCATTGTTCAAGCTTACGAAGCCCTTGATATCATCTGCTTAACGGAAGGAATCCGAGTGACAGCGCACGAACTTCATGCCATATCTAGTTCCTGGGCTCACCACAGTAATATCCCGATTACTGACATCATGCAAGCCACATCTTGACGAAGTTCCACCGTTTTTACATCTCACTACCTCCGGGATATGTCCCATCAAGCTGATGGACTGTACCGCATTGGCCCCTTTGTTGCGGCTCAACGCGTACTCAACCCCTTTTACACAATTTGTTTCTGTGTAAGGAACCGCTCGCTACCTAAGGGAACTTGGTCAAATGGCGCCCGTCGCCATGACGAAGTCTGTGGAATGCTTTAAAAAAGGTAATGTATATTTTCACTGCAACTAGAAACATCAAAATACCAGTATACCTGGTTGATTTTGGTTTCTATTCCCTTCTGAAAATATACATTACCGTGCTTCCCTCCCTCCTCCCCTCTTGTCGCCATCTGGGCACAATAGAGGTCCGAAAAGGTGAGCATAATGCTCCTTTGGTTTATATATGAGGAGGCTGCGCAGTAAGCTGTGCTGTAGGTAGTGATGCGGAAGGATATCTTCGATTTAATTTCCAGAAGGCAATAGAAACCAAAATCAACCAGGTTATACTGGTATTTTGATGTTGGTGCGCACAAGCCTGTCTACACTCGACACATTTAAACGGCTTCTTTCTGCGGCGAGTAACTGTGTCTTATTAAATAAAACTTATTTACAAAAGCCTTTCCACACTCACCACATTCAAACGGTTTCTTCCAAACCTGTGCAATTTCGTGCTTTGTCAAACTAGACTCGCTCGTAAATGCCTTTCTGCACTATCCGCATTCAAATGATTTCTATCCATGTGTACATATGGAAGGTATTCTATACGGTAAAACCTCGATTATCTCAACTAATTGGGACCAAGGGTAGTTCGGATAATCAAAAATTAGGATAATCCGATTAATGTTAATAAACCAGCCGTACTGCATATTCACAGTCGGAATTCCTGGCAGCCGATGTCAGGATGGATTTTAGGACCTCACTCTTTTTACCTCGCCGAGCTTGTTGATAATCGTGGATCAAATGAAAGACAGGAAGGCCAGGGAGTTGTGGGTGAATACAGCTTGTATTGCTTCCAAAACATTCAAAGTAAATTACATCTGCTCACTACACACAAGTGGAAAAATACATGGCATGACAGCAGCCATGTTGCCTCTTATCCAATAACACATGAGCAAAAAGAAGCTAGCATCACCTGGGGGCTAACAAAAAAAACACACAATGGATCTCTATCAGAGATCTGGACCAGCGTGCAAGAATGAGGTGCGTTTGGCAATGTGGGTGCCATTCATTCCCAACATACTATTTATACCCAACACTCCCCCTTTCTTGCAGGCTGTGTACATAAAACCACCTGCATTAGGCCAGTTATACTCCGGAGAAGATCAATGAACAAAGCAATTGAAGCCGCGATCCGTTCAACCACTTCATAAAAATGTCTGCAATATTTGACGAGGTTCTGATGCACTGCAGATCGAAATAGTTTTTCAATAACCAGTCTCGAATAAAGTGATACTTAATGTTGATATGGTTTGATCGACTATTCTTCACCTTGTTCCTAGTAAAATACACGGCTGATTGAGAGTCGGAGTACAGCACTGGCCGCTGAGCTAATTGCTCAAATAATTTACACTTTAGTATCTGAGACAGCCAATGCGTCTCTTTAACGGCGTCTATTAAAGCATAAATTCTGCCTCCATTGAACTTAATGCAATGCAAGATTGCTTCCTACATTCCCAGGAGACAGGCACCCCACCCAAATACACAATCTAACCACCAAAACTTTTTCGCATGTCGCGGTCTATTTCCCAAGATGCATCTGAGAAAGTATACAATTTTCACCCTTGTACATTTGACAATTCAATTTGGTAGTCTCGTGTGTCAAAAACATATTTAAGAATACCTTGCACTATTTTGACATGGTCTGCGGTGTAACTCGTGTTATATTACGACATAAGAATAGTGGAAAACAATATGTCGTGCCTGGTTCTACTCGCCAGGAACATCAAGCTACCAATCAGTGATCTGTGTGGGAAATCGACCTGATTTACATCTTCCTATGATCTTAGTTGAGCTGTTGTACCTACTGCTACAGGAATGCTGACTTTACATGAGTTATTTAACCTGAACCTACACGTCAGTTGTTCTATATAGGACCTTTGATGTATTACCGCCTTACCATTTATTCTGTCAAATTGGTAATCTGACCTAGAATGACTATGTCAAACTCTTGTTCTAGCTTGCTGCATAGGCTATGTTCTACCTTTTTATTTTTACAGAACAGCACCAGATCATCCACATAGACCAGCAAGATGGCTTCATGTCCAAATTGGTAAACATAATTCAACCCTGGTAGCATACCAAAACCAATTTGCCCCAAATTTTCACTTAACTTGTCATGCCATTCCCGGCTTGACTGATGTAAGCCGTATACGGCTTTGCTTAACTTCCACCCCTTACCTTCATTCTTCTCAGTCACAAAACCTTTCGGTATCCTGAGATAGGTTGGAGTATGTAAATCGCCATACAAATAGGTGCATTTAATATATAAATGCAAGTCAGTCTATCCCATCATAACTAATGGGATAAAAAAGAAACGAATGAGTACATAATTAACAACAGGAGAAAATACTTCTTCATAATCAACCCCAGCCGTTTGCCGGAACCCTTAAGCCACTAGTCTGGCTCGAAATCGCTTGATCTCCCCAGTTACATTTTTCTTAATCTTAAAGACCCATTTTGATCCCAAAACCTTACATTGTTTGGGAGGTTCGATTTCATTGTACACTTTACACTTCTCGAACTCGCCCATTTCAGTTTCCATGGCTTTCTGCTATTTGTTGCTATCCTGCAACGACATAGCCTCCTCATAAGTGGAGGGCTCTATGGCACACAAAAGTAGTTCTGGATCACCAGTTGTATTGTTTGCTTGTTCATCAGGATCAAAGAACATATCGTTATCACTGTCTATTTCGACATCACAGTTTGTAGTCACTGCCGTAGGCCTAAAGTCAAAAATATGTTCAAACTCAACATTTTCTTTTTCACAAAACGTTTTGATTTCCCGTACACTACGATACCTTGTACCCTTTTGATAGTAATAGTACTCATCTATTCTTTCTTTAGACGCTCCACTCTTCCGGGGAACTTCACGTCTTTCCCAGGAGTGAAAGTCTATTTTTCTTCTAGGTCCTTTCCTAACAATTCTGGTAGTACTACTGGGCTCTTCAGTTGGGTCACCCCTAACATTACGTTTAGTTCTACTGGTCTCCCCATTTTCTATTGGAGGTTTTTCTTTTGAAACTGTTTATATCAGCCTTCCATGACTGGGCTGAGAGGCGTTTCCACTGGTCGCAGTATGGGAGGGATCTGAAGTGTCATCCTCAGA
>JAHWFP010196805.1:40556-72586 GCA_023313725.1 Lithobius niger
GAATGACGGCTTGGAAAGAGGTATTCGGAGGGGAACTGGTTGCTCCAGAGAATCCCATTCCGTTGTAAGGTCGGAAATCCCCCGGTGGTCCGCAGGCGGAGCGCACAGTGGGGACGCGGAATGAGGGGTGCGGAGTAAGAAACCATCCCAAGACGTTCCCTTAGCCTGTGGAGCCTGTGGTATTGGAACGATGGTGCTGTAGGACGCGGAGCGTGAATGAAGGAACGCTCGTCCTCGTGGGATGCAGAACGTGGGATGGAGGATGCGGATGGATGAGCGCTCGTCCCATGAGGTGCGGACGTCGCTGGAGGAACGCCCGTCCTATGGACCACAGACGTGGCTGAAGGGACGCTCGTCCTATGGGAATGAGAGAGCGGCCGTCCTTGTATTGTACGTCTTCTGTGTAGGATGATGGTCCTCTGGAACAGCTGCCTGCGAAAAGTAAGGAACATGTCCTGAGGCAGGCTGGCTCCTGCGAAAGACGCCTCTAGGTGCTTCCGTTGGGAAAGAGGATGGCTTGAGGAGCGACGGACGGGAGAACGTCATATCGGCGGTGTAACGCTTGCGAAAAATAATAGCATCCTAGTCCGAGGAGAAGATGGATCGGTTCTCTGTCTATCCACTCCTAAGGGCGGCGCAGAGGAAACCGGGAGCGAAGCTTCAACCGGGATATCTAGAGGCAGGAGAGGATAGTGAAAGTAGCTGGTCCTAAGGACAGGTGGATCCGTGAAGAGGATGGAGTAAGGATCTACAATTGTAGCAGTGACAAGATGTGTTTCTAAGGAGTGCAAGTGTCCCCTCCTACTTCCCCTGCTACCAGACTGAGGTCTAGTAGGGGAATGAAGGACGACTTGATGTTAGTCGTGCTGGTGGTAACGAGGAATGTGAGGCCGGAATGGACGTGTGAAGTACACACATCCATGCAACGCTATAACAGGCCGCAGGGGAATTGCTTTCAAGAAACGTAGGTTGAGGACGGACACAAGGATTAGATCAGTTGAGGAGCAGCGTATAGCACAGCAGCATAGGACGAAGGTCGAGGAAAGACGAGCAGACTGCATCGTCAGAATATATATCAGAAAAGAGGGCAGCGCAGTAGGATGAGCAGGCGGTGAAGACACGGAGGGACACCATACCCCCGGTAAACAACAGCATCCAATGCTGGAGGGAAGGAAGGCACAATCCGACAGTGAGCGGTGAAACGGCTCAATCAAAAAGGGCTGTGCAGAAGCAATGTATAGTGGGGAGCCGCGGATGAGAAACGTCGTCCATCCGAATCGGTCCGTGCACCGCCCGAACGGAACGATGACATGAGCCGCCCTGGGCAGGAGCCAAGAGGAACGGCGGCATCGAGGGACGGCGGCAGCGAGAAGCAGCGGACCAGCCAGAAGAAGAGTGGGATAGATCGATTCACGATCCGCAGAAATCCTGAAAACTTCAACCATACCCGCAGGGAACAGGTCCGCTGAAGCTGACAAAGAGGAGCGAGGAGCAGAAAGGACGGAGCGGTCCCTAGGAACGTCCCCCGTCTGCAGGAGGACGAAGAAGTTGAGGAGCGATGTGAACAGCGCGACATGTAGAGAAGAAAAGGTGAGCTTACCGCTCCGCCTCGGCTTTTATATGATGGAGGCTGGATTCACGATCCACAGAAATCCTAAAAACTTCAACCATACCCGCAGGGGACAGGTCCGCTGCAGCTGGCAAAGCGGAGCGAGGAGCAGGGAGGACGGAGCTGTCCCTAGGAGCGTCCCCCGTCTGCAGGAGGACGAAGAAGTCGAGGAGCGATGTGAACAGCGCGACGTGTAGAGTAGAAAAGGTGAGCTTACCGCTCCGCCTCGGCTTCTATATGATGGAGGCTGCGACGTAAGATGCTCAGTAGGTAGCAAACCGGAAGGACATCTTCGATTTAATTTCTCTAGATTGAACAGCATTTTGAGAAGGAGAATGCTATAAAAAAGGCAATGTATATTTCAAGGCAACTACAAAAAGGTATTTCCACAAAGACTGGTTGAATTCATTAGATTTTTTTATGATCTCCTATCAAAGTTCAAACTTACCTTGCCTAACCGCAAAAAAAACATCAACCGTATAGATTAGGTGTAACTGGCATGTTTTTCCTATCGCATGTGGTGAGTGAGTTAGGCCTAATGCACGAAGCTGCAAACGTTACAATTTTCCCCTTTGAACTTTTTAATTTTTGGATAAAGAGCCGATTATTTACTTCACTGGGTGAATGTTGAGTGCCTTTGAAGTATCCAAAATTCATTTTGTTGGAGAAACTGATAATCTGCTCCATTAATTCGTTTTTAGACTAGTAAACATTGGCTTTCTCACATCAGTATAGCAAGATGTTGTATGGAGCCAACCTGGAGGAGTAGTTAGCCAACTCCAAAACCTGATATGTCTAACTGATAACACCCACATTTAAATCTGCACATGTTATTATTTAAAAAAGAACATTTTGCCAGCCCCCAGCTAGGCCGGCTAAAAATGGTTTCTTTTTTGCCTAAAACATACTTAACCTGATAATTTAGCATTACATTGTCCTCAATTAATGTCTCCCTGGAGGCTTTTAAGTTGCTTGTAGACGCCTGCTTGCATTACCCTCTACGCATGTGCAGTCCTCTCTATATAAGCGAGAACGTGCAAGGTTTCGGCATTCATTTTCCTCTCAATCTGTCAGGCGGTGACTCGAGAGGATAGGTAGGGTGGGCTTAGGTTAAGTATGTTTTAGGCAAAAAAGGAACCATTTTTAGCTGGCATGGCTGGGGGCCGGCAAAATGTTCTTTGTTTGTTTGCTAAACATATTAACCTGATAATTTAGCATTATCAGCAGACCTCGTCAAACGTGGTGGCGGGCACCGATCTGACGGGGCGCCCCGGGTTGCAAGCAGGCTTCCCCCAAAATTTTATTTAAAAATTTGTACTTTGTTCAGAACAGGTTGTTGAAACAGGAATTTGGATCTCTACCGTAGGGATTGGTGGCCCTGAAAAGAATCGTTGTTTATGAGGGTCTTACTTCCATCTATGGGTGGCTTGCTTCCTTCTATGGATGGCTTGTTTCCTTCTATGGGATGGCTTGCTTCTGCTTCGTTCTGATTGTGCTTAAGGGGGGTTGACCACAGTTCTGGCTGCGACGATTGGGCCCAGCCGGTGTAGTCCCTTTTCTTCTCTTGACATGTTTCACAGGTAGTGTGAGGTGAATGTCGTTGAATGTCGCCAGTAAGCGGTTTGTAGAGTTTCTTCTATTGGGGTGGCGTTGTGAAGTGACCATGAAGTGGAGATTGCTCTAACCTCGTGCGCTGTTGCTCTCTCCCGGCTTAGGTTGGCTTTGTCGTATGCAGTGTCGATTGTTTTTTTAATCCAGCGGGAAATCATGGCAGCTGAAGTTTCCCCTGTTCTAGCCACAAATGAGACGAGCAGCAATGGGCAGCGACTGTTGTCTTGATATTCGTTCGAGACGTGGGGTCAGCCACGGTGGAGAAAAGCAGCAAGAGGTGCAAACGTCTTCCGTCTTGGATCTTCACTCAAAACGTGGGTCTTAGCCACGAGTGAGATGAGCAGTAGTGGACAGTCGCTGGTGGCTTGGTTTCTACTTGAGACGTGGGATCAGCCATGGACGAGACAAGTAGTCGGAAATGCAGATGGCTTCCAGCTTGACTCTTCACTCGACACGTGGTTTTAGCCACGAATGAGACGAGCAGCAGTGTGGGCAGCAACTGATGTCTTGATTTTCGGTCGAGACTAGTAGCAAGAGGTGCAAACGGCTTCCGTCTTGGATCTTCTCTCAAAACGTGGTTTTTAGTCACGAGTGAGACGAGCAGCAGTAGACAGCAACCGACGGCTTGATATTTGTTGCAGACGTGCGGTTAGCCATGGTCGAAACAAGCAGCAAGAGGCGCAAACGTCCTCCGTCTTGAATCTTCACTCCATACGTGGGTTTAAGCCACGAGTGAGGCGAGTAGTAGTGGACAGCAACTGTTGGCTTCATTTTCGCTCGAAACGTGGGGTAAGCCACTGTGAAGATAAGCAGCAAGAGGTGTAAATGGCTTCGCCTCGGTTTGCTCAAAACGTGGGTTGTAGCCACGAAAGAGACGAGCAGCAATGGGCAGCAACTGTTGTCTTGATTTCCGTCCGAGACGGGAAATTCCACAGAGGGCTGATGGCAGTCTCCAAGGTGTGCGTTTGCTTTGCATCGCTTGCTTTGCTTGATTACTTTGCTTTGCTTGTTTGCTTCGCTTGCTTTGCTTGCTTTGTTTTGCTTGCTTGCTTTGTTTTGCTTGTTTGCTTCGCTTGCTTTCCTTTGCTTGCTTCGCTTGCTTTCCTTTACTTGCTTGCTTTGCTTTGCTTCCCTTGCCTGTTTGCGTTTGCTTGCTTCGCGCTTGCATTGCAGTTGCTTTGCCCTTGGTAAGCGTCTGCTGTTAAGGATGGGAAGGTGGCGGAACGAGCTGGACATCTCCCAGCGGAAAGACATTCCTGTGGACGGTGACATGTGCAACCCGGGCGTGAGAAAAGAGATGGCCGAAAAGACGAGTAGGCCGAAAGGAAAGCCTCTTCGTTGATGGCGATGTAGGGATCCCCGGATAAAAATCAAATTTGTATGGGAGAAGAGAGTGCTTTGGGTTGCCGACGATGCTCAGGCTGAGCGGGCGGGAGGAGGTGGAGTGGCTTGACCGTCTTGAGGCAGAGAGTCAAGTTCTTCGTTGGCGACAAAAGCAACCTGGTCTGGGCCGGCCGCCCAGCGGTCGTTGTAAGCGGGTGGCGGTGAAGCAGTTGAAATACAGCCGTGATGGTGATGGCCGAAAGGAATGAAAACCAAATTAGTGTGCGAAGAAGAGTACTTTTGGCTTGCCGTCGATCCTCTTCCAAGGCAGAGCAGGCGGGAGAGGCGAGGTGCATTGACCGTCTTGAAGCGGAGAGTCATCTGCGTCGTTGGTGACATGGGTACCCCGGTCTAAGCCGGTCGCCCAGCGGTCGTCGCGGACGGGCGGCGAGGGAGTGGTAGAGAGCATCGCAACTGAAACCCGAGCGATGGCCGATAGGCGTCCCGAGCTGAGTCAACTTCAGCGGTGGCCATGGTGATGATGGAGAGCAAAAGAAATGAACACCAAATTTGTGGGTTACAGAAAAGCGTTTTGGCTTGCCGTAAATCTTCTTCCAAGGCCGGGAGGTCAGGAAGTGGTAGAGTACGTTAACGTCTAGAAGTGGAGAGTCAACTTCGTCGTTGGCGACATGGACAACCCGGGCGAAGCCGGCCGCCCAGCGGTCGTTGTGGACAGGCGGAGGTAGTAAGAGCACAGCATCCAAGGCTGAAGAGACAAGTGAAGGGAGAACGTCATTAGTTGGAGCCATCGGGATGCTGATGACCGAAAGCAAAGAACCAAAGTCATCAACGACGTAGGTGGAGCTGTAAAACCCCGGCCCTGGGTGTTGCCTTTTGATGATTGCTTTGTTTGTTAGGAGAAGTGAAATTTCTGACGAGAGGGAGTGCGAGACTGGGGCCGTGAAGTACCTCGGAGGGCTTGTTGCAAGCGGTGTTTCGAGAGCAAGGTAGGCCGAAAGCCTTCTTTATGATTGCAAGGACTTCGGGGTTGTGCGAAAGGGATATCCAAGCTGGGTAAAAATGGCGGAGTCTCGCGCCGACTGGGAAGCGAGAGAGCAGGTGACAGTCATTGCTTGCGATGTAAGTTGTGGTCGCCGGAAGAAGAGTAGTGGCTGCAGCGGTCGGGAGTTGCGGCGCGCTTCTGGTTAAAGCGTTGGTTGGAGCGTGAGCGAGGCTGTCGGTCAGGCCGAAAGGACTGCGTCTTGTTGGAAGAGCTATCGTTACGTGCGGGAGAAGGACGGGCGCTCTGGTACTTGTTTGGTTTAGATGACCGAAAGGCCGGCTTGTCTTGTCGGAAAGGCTTAAGTTTGAGTGAGAAATCCAGATGAGGCGCAAGCATTGGGATCAATCCGTGAAAGAGCGTGTCGGACTCGTGAGGCGGTTGATGTGTAGACGATGTCTGGCTGATTCATTAAGATTGAGTGCAGATTTAAGAGCAGCTTCCCTTAAAAGTAGTGTGTTATTGAATATCGCCCGTGTGGCCCAGTTTGGGGAGTGGAAGGTTGCAAAACTTGTTTGGAAAGGCTGGGAAATGAGGGAGGACAGAATATAAATTTCTTCGGGGCTTGCATCGACCGAAAGCTTCTCGCAAGGAGCGTTGACTGCCGTGTGGAGAATTATCGGCTTGTGAAGCAGCTCTAAGTTTAGGCGTAAGCACTTTCTGTTGTCAAACAGGATAAAAGAAGGCACTTCAACTCTTAAGGGATGATGATGGCTGACCCGAAATCCAGCTTGACTTCACTGCCAGGAATTCACATTCACGGTAAGTGTCAAAGTTCTTATGGTTGGTTGCGCCGTCACCGTGTGTCCGAAAGAAACTTGATTCGCACAGCCAGGTCATGGTGCAGGGGGGGGGTCTGTGTCAACAAAGGTTCACCTTTGCCCAAAAGAGCCGCCATTGTGAAGCAGGCAAGTGAGAATGGTTGTTGATTGACCTAAAAGGCTACGGGGTTTTGCGTCCTTATCACAGAGGGCGAAGCCAAAGCCGGTTTAAAGTCTTCTGTTTATCACTGGAGCGTCCGCTGACTCGGATGGTTTATATAAGAAACAGTCTGGGACTGTGTCTCACACTGTTTTGAGAAGAGATGCCAGGGGGGTGGTCGGAACGTCAGTGTTGTTGTCCGGAAAATGACTGTGTTTTGAGGCAGGCGTTTGAGACATCTGGGCTTGGTACAAAGCGGCGGAAATCGTTGCGCTAGGGTTAACCGAAGGGGAGATGAATGCTTGCGTTTTTTAGCAGTAGGGTCGGAGATGTGCGAAAGGCGTTACGGCTTTCATGGCTCGTTGTAGACGCGACCCACTCTTGTGTGTTAGCCCCGCGCACGAACGAGGTGCACGACAGGAGAGGTATCGGCGTCTTGTCGGCATAGCGGCGGAAAACAGAGTCGTCGACGAGGTTGTGGGCTTCGCTGCAAGTGACGCTTTGTTCCCTGCGGGATGATTTAGACGATAAATCGAGTGGGGAGTTGTTGACCGAAAGGCCCGAAGAGATGAAGCTTCACGGAGTTTCCGTTTGGCGTCCCGGAAAAGCGCTTTAGCATGTCTTACATCTTCTGCCAAGACCGAAAGGACGTGAGGAGGCGGAGTGCGTTGGCCGTCTTGTAACGGAGAGTCGTTGTCGTCGTTGGCGACATGCACGTCCCGTTTAGCGCCAAGCGCGCAGCGGTCGTCGCCGACGGTCGGGATTGCAGGAGGAGAGAGCACAGCATCCGAGGCGGGATGACCGAAAGGACAGCTTCCATCGTCGGGGACCGAAAATAAGAATCCAAAATCCAGGCCGAATGGCGGGAGACGAGGTGACGCGTAGGAACCTCTAGAGGAAAATGAATGCCGAGACCATCCACGTTCTCACTTATATAGAGAGGACTGGGCATGCGCAGAGGGTAATGCAAGCAGGCGTCTATAAGCAACTTAAAAAACCTCCAGGGAGACATTAATAGAGGACAATGTAATGCTACATTATCAGGTTAATATGTTTGGCAAACAAAAAAAATTATTTTTAGGCTATTAAAAAAAGAAAAGTTGGTTCTCAGGCCCTCCCGCACCGATTTTTTGACGGGAAATAAAAAGAAACGACGCGGCAAAAATAACAGTTACAGAACAAATATAGTGCTTATTGAGAAATTGAAATATAAAATTACCATTCTTCTCGTTAAGTAATTGTGTGGACACGTGGTAAAAAGCATTAAGGGGCAGTATTCTTTATTTTACCCAAACTAAAAAATTAATTCCTCAAAATGTACGAACAATGGGGTCGAAAAATAAAAAAATAAAAAATAAAATTCGCCCGCCCGCACGGGTTTCCTGAGAAAAATGCCCGAGAACCAACTTTCTTTTTTTAAGTGGCCTTAGCTTTATTATTTTATATGGCTCTACTTATTTGCCAGGTGTAGGCTCTGGTAGCCAACTCAAAAAACCAGCCATGATTAACTGGTAACCTTGTTTAAATCTGTAAATTTTTTTTTTCAATTTTTATTTCACCTTATGTTATTTGGTTTTATTTATAATTAAACAAAATTTTAAATTTTTGACCACGCATGATTAACTGATAACCAATTTCAATTTTTTAATATTTATTTATAGTGTTTTTTTTAATTTTTATTTCAGCTGTATTTTATTTTATTTTATTTAGTAATTAAACAAAATTTTTAAATTTTTTAATAGGCATGATTAACTGATAACCACGTTTAAACCTGTAAATATTTTTCTAATTTATTTTTTGTATTTCAGCTTTTTAAGTTATTTTATTTGGTAAAAAATAAATTAAATAAATTTTATTTCATAATATTCTGCAAATTATTTTTCGAAATGAAGCAGTGGGCGAGGCTAATCAATGAGAAAATCCTCAATTTGGAAAAATACTTTTTGATTGACTAACCTAATTTGTGCTTTGATTGTATCAAAAAATGTAGCAACATTGTTAAACCAGTAGTAGCCTACAGGAACTTGTATGGTACTCTTAATAGCGTAAGACTTCCAAGTGTTTAATGTAGCCTAAGAAAGTAATGTAAAACAAAACAAAAATTAACACCATCTGTAACTTATAAGGGGAAAAAAATAAACAACTTGATTACATCACTTTCTTGTGAATTACCCGGTATCCAGCACCAGCCTGGATCCGGAACCTAGATGCGGAATCGATCCGGCACTAGCATCAAATTATCCAGAACCGATCCAGATCCGGTAAAATGCTATCCGGTCGATCCCTATCGTTAACCTTGATGGTACCTATTCTTCCCCTAAACAAGACGATTCCTACCCCACGCAAGTAGATGATTTCTTAGTCCCATCTGAAGAATCCAACCGTTTCGCTATCTCATCTCTTAGGAATGGCAAGGCTGCTGGCCCCAAAGCTGAACACATTAAATGTGGAGGACCTGCTCATTGTACAGGCGTGATTACCGTCAAGGTAGGCATCCCAATCTTGGTTCAAGCAAAAACTACCGGCCCCTGTGCATAACCTTGCCGTGGTCCAAGATCTTTGAGACATCCTTGCTGAATACGAGGCTTGCTGTACCACCCACTCTCAGTTTGCATACAAACGAAACCGCTCTTCCAAAATAGCCACTAAGCTCCTGGAGACCATCATTGAGATATGTACCACGCGTGAGTGATGAGTGTTTGGCTATGGTGTGATATCTTTAAAGCATTTCATAGTATCACTAGGGAAAGGATTGGGAGTGCATCTCGAAACGTAAAATTAAGAAGAATCTCTCCTTATGATGACAAGAGAATGACTAAATGACTCACCTCGGAGCTGTCTGAACGTTTTGGACACAGTGCATCAATTTCGTCAAAGAAAATAACACATGGAGAAGAAGTCTGAGCACGCTGGAAACACTGCCGAACTGCTCGTTCGCTTTCACCTACATACTGTAATTGAATTTTGACTTTTAATAATTATAATATTTTTTTTTTATCAAAAAGGTAGGACAGCATAATAGTGAACACTAACCATGTTTAGCAATTCCGGACCTTTGACAGATATAAAGTTCACCCCACTTTCGTTAGCAATGGCCTAATAAAAGAATGAAACAATTCCACATAAATGCTTGATAGAGGTATACAAGTACAATAACTTAATTCGCTTCGAACAGAGTTTGCAGTAAAAGAATTGAGTTAAGCTGTTGACGTATATTTTACTTTTAGGATAAGTACCTAAAATGCTGTGTAATAGAGGTGTACCGGACACTGGCTCACCTCATGCAACCCCATTGTAATGCCGTTGTGGTACACTGGAGGGAAAGTGAGTGCCAGTATTAGTTTGGATCACACAAGAACAACCGATTCCCCAGCCTGAATGGGTTAATCTGTTTTTATCCCTAGAAGACCTACCCTATTAAATTTTTGTATTTATTGTCTGCTCAATATGAAATTACTGACTAAGACTTGACAAGCGTCTCCTGCCTACCACCGTACCCAAAGATTAGTTATCTTTGGTGTCCAGAAACCATGCGAACGAGGAATGGTGCCACCGTCAATATTGTCCAAGCACACTGTGAGGTAGCAACAACATGGGGAGGAAGAGTGGGTGATTGAGTAGGTATTCTAGGGATAAAAGCAGATTAACGCATTCAGGCTGGGGAATGGGAAATCAGTTTTTTTCCCCAAAATACCTAAATAAATATTTGCACTGCAAATGACTTAAACAACTTCTTGCTACTGGGTGTAGCTACCGTCTCCTGCCGGGCTTGTTGGTAGTTGCCTGCGTGGAGCCTTGAACCTTCTGGAGGACGGTGAGAGGACCGGAGGAGGATTGGTTTGACATGTCCTTCTGCTATGATGTAGAAGTGCTTCACACTAAGAGGCTGCTTGTAGAATCTGTTCAACTGCAATGTTGCTGTGCTACCCAGGAGGTAGTCAAAGACCTCATATTTCATACGGCAGTTTTCTTGACATTCGTTTTAAAAATGTCACATCACTTTCTTTGAAAATTTGGGTCCATATTTACGTCTTGTACACTTAGATTTCAAAGGACAGGATATTCACCGTTCCAATATCCTTACAAACTTTTGACAGTCTGGGATTGCTGGAGTTGGAGGGGCTCAGAACGACCGTCTTCGTCAGGCTACCACATCACCGCTCATTTCGTCATGATCGTTCGTCTGCTAATTGAATGCGACGTGGGGCCATAGCCTCTGTAACTTGCAGGCCTGTACATAATTTCTTCCGCAGCAACTTTTTAAACTCGCCTCTCAGCAGAAATTGGATGCTTGCAGCACATGGCAGACACGAATGAGGTAGTAACGCGACACCGAATAAACTAGGAAGGCACTGTGACAGTCCTCAAGTACAACTCTAACAATGATGTGCATCTGGGAAGCCTAGAATCCCTGGCTATTCAACACCACAGCTGAGAGAAGTCTGTGCAGATGAATATCCAGGAACCTCCAAACCCAAGCATCTAGTTTCTTTCTGCTGAGCGGTGAGTTTAATAAGTTGCTGCGGGAGAACTGGTGTACAAGCCTGCAAGTTACAGAGGCTACGGCCCCCGCGTCACATTCAAATACCTGACAAACGATCACAACGAAGTGATGAAGACACTCGTTTTGACCCCAACTCCAGAAATACAAGATTGTCGAAAATTTCCTTTGATATCTTGACATTCTCCGAGGTAGCTGACTCAATGTCCTTGTATGCAAAGCCAATGATTGATCTTAACCTATACGATATCAGAGCAGGAGTGGTTTGACCCATGTCTGATCAATCGGACAGAAACAACTCCATTCTTCTCTTCTTCCATGGTGATTACTGGCTGCTTTAAGGTGGAATCTAAAAGCTCGGACGGGGGCACTGTAGTCACTCGTTCTCTTTTCCAACACGTGGTCCTAGGACAGAGAAAGTAAATGATTTCGAAGTTTCAGATGGATCTGGCATTTTTGCCGTACTGGAAGCGAGGGTGTAGCGGCCGAAGCTACGACAGTCGAGGTGCTTGTAGCCTCGCCGACATCAAGATGGTTTTGACCTTTAAATTTCTAGTCTGGGTGGCGGTTTTTGCTTTTCAGGAAACAGCACACATGTACTACTGGCCCATGGGTAAAAGAGGGTCATTGGTCCTAATCGTAGGCTAACTAGATAATCTTACCGTAAATCGTGTATTAATAGCCCAGTTAAAGCTAAAGCCCACTCCCTAAAATGCTGTTAAGTCAAAATCATAAAAGAGTGTAGTTAATGCCCACCCCTCAAATTGTCATAGTTATCTGATGTGAATAAAGATAGTACTGCTTGCTATGTTTACTGGCCCCCTTCTCACTCCCTGTAGTAATAGTGGACTCTTCCTTTAGCACCTGCACAAGGCCTGGGCATCTCTCACCTAAGCCTCCTCCCTTCTTCACAGCAATTAAAAGAATGTAAAAATTGGTCTTTCAGAGATTGTTCAAAAGCTTCGAATTTTCTGTAATAGATGTCCAGAAAGGTTAAAAAATTGATATGCTTGATTTAAAGCCCACCCCCCTATTTTTGCCAAATTAACTGCATAAGCCCGTGGGCGTTTAATCCACGATTTACGGTAATCTCACTAGTAGAATCATGGGCGTTTTAAAAACTCTTGGTTTTATTAAAATGCAGATAAAATATAAGAACAAGTATTACATTTCGTTTCAACTAGCGTTACAAGAAGGCTTTAAATTAAAAGCAACTGTAATTTACATTAAATTCAATTTCAAACTTCACATCACGATGCAAAGAGTAAGTTTAGAATTTCAACAAGAAAAAGGGTTTTGAGTTCAGTCCAGAACTCGCTATTTAAGTGCAAACCGCGGGAATTACACAAAATAGCCCAAGACTATGTTTCCCAAGTCCGACTTAGGATCAAATCTACAAGTTTAAGATTTTGTTTCAATTGTGCGACAAAAGATCAATCTACCGATCAACAGAAAACGTTCTCATTAGTTTGGGACAACTGGCCATCGAAGTCTCGGCTTCTGCAAATCTAACTGATTTTACGTGATTATTTTAGTGTTTAGATTAAATTAATTAATAATAAACACGGAGAACAAAAGCTGGTTTTTAGGAAGGGACCGTGAACCCTGACGTTATGGGGGTGCGGAGCCAGAAATGCCGATGGCGTCACCTCCCATAATTTCTCAAAGCTTAGGTTAGTTTTAAGTTAGAACTAAAATTTTGAATGGGGTTTCCAAAAATAAAATTTTTAAAATAACACTAGTCTAATACGAACCACTACCTTTGGCCGTCATGGCAACATTTGGACGGGACATCTCCTTTACCGACTGGCGTAGCTACCTCTGGCTTTGCTTTGAGATCTGTTGAGCGTGTGCAGAGGAGTGAGGGGAGCTGAGGCTTTTTATGCTAGCATGGAGGATTCTCGCGACCTAAGCGCGGACGCCGAGGAGAGCTACGTGGGTCTGATTGGTGGAGGGCTTGGAAACAATGAAAAAGTCGGCAGAGCAAAGGGTTTTTGCTTGAGAGGCCGTTTGAAGGAACAACTGAAGTGATAAAGATATTCCAATTGAGTTTTACTCTTGTTTGGAACGTGAAAAGGCCTTTAAATTATACTTAATGTTTTCATATTAAACCACGATGTTATGCATCGCGACTATAAAAGGAAAGATCTCAATAAATGCGGTTTTTAATAGTAGGAAGCCAGGTTTTGCTTTGGGAATTGGAAGCCAAGTCGATTTCCAAGGAACAACTAAGTTTCTATTTAAACTGAAAAACGTGTCCGGTAAAATTCCTAAGTTATTGTTGCCCTAAGCTGCGGTAGTGGTGATGGCAAAAGATTACGTTAAATAATATAAAGGAAAAAGGTTAACTATACCAGCTAATGCTAAAACGCATTTTAAGAGTTTCAAGTATTATTTGCAGCCGCAGATAATTGGTTTTGGAGTGTCGGAAATTTCTCAAATGCATTCAAAATCGTCACCTTAAATATACTTAAATATCGAACAAAGTGTGTCTGTACTTTCAAATGAGGTTAAGTACCTTCGTAGAGCCCCTCCTATCAACACTAAGCTAATGTGTTTGGCTTTATGCCTAATGAAAAATAAAAGAAAATAAGTACAATTTTTTACAGTTGGGAAAAATGGAGTCTCGTGCGTTGCACGAGTTACGGCTTGGTTTCGTGCGTTTTTCAAAAGGCTGTATTTAAATTTCTGGATCGAATTTTCAGGATCTGTTTCCAGGGGAATACAGATAAAGTTTGTGGCTATTAAGAGTTTCAAAGTTGAGACAGATTGGTACATTTTTCGGGGAGTTACAAGTGGTTGAAGTTTGGTGCTTTCACGGCGCCGTAGCGCAGAGAAAAAAACTGTTCATTGCTGTAAATGAAAATACCCTCAGTTTTTTTATGGTTTGAGCAGAGGTCGCCTCTCAAATCGTGTGAAGAACCCTGCCTTCTTTACAAGGGGAAGAATCCTCACCCAACTGTATTCAGAGTCGAAATGGGGAAAGCCTCATACAAAATGAGGGCTTGGCGCACGCTACACCTTTTCTCAGCTGCAAGAGTAAGAAGGAACACAGTTTTTCTTGTGAGGAGACCTAGAGAAATGCTTGCAAGTGGTTCATAGGGTTCTCTTAAGCAGGCTTGATAACACAAGAGGGAGATCTCCATGTGGAACAGCTTGCACATCACAGGCCTTTCAATGACACAGGTTTTGATAATGTTTGTGATCCGGAAGTCTTCTAGGATGGTTGTGTGACCAGAGTTTTGTAGTTTTTTTTATAACTTTGCACAGAGAAGGTATACGAAACTTCGCAATTTATGCTGGAGTAAAGCATAGTCGTTTATTATGGCGTCATGTTATACAGTGTAACAGAAAATTGGTGGTTAGAGAAACTGAAGTAGGCTAACATATCCGGTTATACTAAAACCCAGTGAAGTATAAATACGGAAACTAACTCTAAAGCGCTCTAGCACGGCTACATGCTAAATATTCTAGCTATTAAATTACAGGAGCCCAACACTTAAAATATTGGTCTACAGGCTGTCAAAAATTAATGACAATACTCCCCCTTGTTCGGGCTCCTAAAATTACAACACTTCTCCATTAGTGTCCTTCCTTCAGTTCTTCGTAACACAAAAGTCCCCTTTTTTTTGGCTTGTACAAAAAAATTTGGTTTTGAAGTTCTGGAAGGGTTCAGTCCAGTTCAATAGCCAGCGAGTGTGAGTCTGGCACCGCCGTTCTCTTCGATTAATTCGATAGCCGCGTCTCCAGCCACGTTAACTTCCATGGTTTCTTGGTTGGCGACCTCAACTACTGACGATTTAGGCCTATAGTTTAACAGTTTCCTTTTGCTCGATGTCATGTGCCTTGTCTAAATACCAGGTGTTTATTTTTGAGCTACTTCTTTCTGCAGTGTGTAACGCCTTCTCCACTGTGACAATTTTTGTCGATTTGGCCTTTTCCACTTTTCTTGTTTCTTCATTTTGGGTGTCTGCGGGCTTACTCGTCTTTTCTTGCTTGGCTTCGTCACAATTTTTGACAATGTGCCCAAATTTGCCGCAACAGAAACACTTAACCTTTCGTCTAGGCAGGTGGCGATCTTTTTGTGTTGACGCGTCTTCATTTTTCTTCTTATTTTGACTTGTGTAAATTTTCTTAGTTACTAGGGCTTTGGCCTCCCCCTCAGCAGTACCTGCACTTCGGGCTTTACGTTTTTCTTCTAGAAGTAACTTAGCTTTAACAATTTTGGTTGTTAAATTATCTTCTTGGTACTCCAAGTTTAAGACGAGTGCTTCGTACTCTTTGGGTAGCCCCATGAGCATCACTAGGGAAATTTCTTTATTCGTAAGATCGTAGTAGCATGCTGCTAATTTTCTATGTATGCCCATGATTCGACTTAAGTAAGAATCATTGGAAAAATCGCGCATCAACTGGAGTACATGCAGTAGTCCGTAGCTAGAATGTATCTCCGCAATATTTTACCATGCTTCTTTGGCCCTATGGCAACTTCCGATGTCGTCTAGGTAATTGTCTTCTACAATTAAAAATAAGAAGGTTAGAGCCTTTTCGTTATTTTTACGTTCACTGTCCGACATCGTTGCGTCATATTCCGGCTCTACGGCTTCCCAAACACTTCTTTGCACTAAGGCAGCTCTTGCACGAATCTTTCAAGCGTGATAATTTTCACTGCTTAATTTTGGTACTTTAAAATCGTCTGTTGAAGTGGCCATCGTGCTAGACTTACTTTAAAAGTCACTGTCGTCGTGTCAAATTAACTTTAAAAGTCAATTTCGTATTTATTTATTCTTTGTCAAAGCATTCAGTTCCTTTTCTTTGCTATAGCGAGAGGCTCTCACTAGCGCGATCAAACTTTAGGCCTAACGCCGAGTACGTTTTTCATCTTCGTTGCGTAGCGCGGCGCGGCTCTCGCTAGCATTCGATTAGGCCTAACCGAGTTGAACTTGGAATGGCGCCAAAACGTCGCCTTACCGATCTTCTTCATCGTTGTTCGTTTGCCATCTGCTGCGAACTCATGGTAATTTTCCTATCTCTCTAACGCAGTGGGAACGTCCTGGGCCCATAACCTTAATTTTTTATAGCTTTGCGCAGAGAAGGTAGACGAAACTTCGTAATTTATGCTGGAGTAAAGCATAGACGTTTAATACGGCGCCATGTTTTACGGTGTAACAGAAAATTGGCGCCTGCAGAAAAGGAAGTATGCTAACATATCCAGTTATACTAAAACCCGGTGCAGTATTAAAACGGAAACTAACTCTAAGGCGCTCTAGCGCGGCTACATGCTAAATATTCTAGCTATTAAATTACAGGAGGTCAACACTTAAAATATTGGTCTATAGGCTATCAAAAATTAATGACAAGTAGTTTATGGCTGAACGATAAATCTTGATTCCAGACATGTTCAATTTAAATCTGAACAGATGATTCAGAAAATCTGCCAGCTGGGTTAGAGCTGGAAGCAGGGTATTAATTTTGTTCCCATGGGACCAACGATGCCATACAAAATCGTGCTTCCGCTTTGTAGAACTCCAACGTTTTGTCCTTGGACGAACATGATGACAACTAACCATCGCACAAAGTTTGGCAAAAGAAGAACGCGAACCGTGAGAACTTTTGCCTGTCGACCCAGAGTGATCAGCAACAGGGTAAGGCGTCGCAGAAACAAACACGAGGGAGCCGAAGCAGAGGGCGAAGCGGTAAACTGACGAACAGGCGCAGCAGGAGTAGTAGGAGGAAAAAGGCTTGGAGCAACATCGCCAACTGGCAAACCACATAACGAGACAGCAGCCGCCATTTTGGTCTAAACGGCATCTCTTTCACGGAATTCTTCACAAATAATATCGTGCACAACAACCGTAAAATACTCACGAAATGCCTGCAATTCCCCAAATACCGTTCCCATGGCCGCACTAATCAAATCTGGCACACCAACCGAGATTTCGGGATCGGGGGAACGGAGTATGAACTGGAAGCCTAGCCGGGAGAAAGATGTGCGGGCGCCAATGGCGTCAATTGTGCAGTGACGTTTAAATTGGTCAGCACTAGAAACCAAAACATTAGGTGGCGGAGCAAGCGGGGAACAAGACACAGGCTTACGAATAACAGGGACACTCACAGAGTCCAAAGAGAATGAACCAAAAGCCTACGAGCCATCAAAAAAAGGTTTTGGTCTGTTCTTTCAAGTCCGGAGAATGGGTTTCGTTTCCGTAGTAGAATGAGCGAGGCAAATTTCACAGGGTCGTCTAGAAAATGGCAGACGCAGCACTTCCGACATCAAGGATGTTTATCCCCCCGGCATTTTCTGGTGAGAATTAAACCTTTTCATCCCCGGAGGCAAGTGTTGTTTCTAAGGTCTCAAGTCATTTTAAAGGACCACAAAAGCATGCGACCGATCCGGTCGAATGCTGAAACGAAATGTGAATGGGTGCGGCACGCATGCTGGCTGTGAGCATGTGCCCTATAAGGTGCTGTGCCACGGAAACTCTTAGTGCAATTTGAGGTCATTGAGCATGAATTAACGAATTATTACGCTAATAACTAAAGGTTAGCATTTTTTTCGGATAGTAGTGAAAAATGGCACTGTCGCGCATCACAAAAATCATGAGCAAAACATCAGTTGGGAGAACATTACTGTTTTGATGAAATCCATTGTACTGCACGACAACCAATCTTCGTGCATTGGAATCCCAAGCCAACAAAATATTCTAGCAAAACGATGTGCCCCTGATGAACGTAAGTGGTGCCTAGACATCAACCAACAGGTCCGACTCAAATTTGCAACACTCCTTGATAACAAATGGCAATTCCACTATCAACGCTCCATGTAGAACAGTGGTATACAGTGAGCGCACGTGTATTTAATTAACTGTGCGCTACATTTTGAAGCCGAAATGTGACCTTAAATTTTTTCATCATTTCTGTTGCCAGTTTAAGAATGCATAATTCCAAAACCAAGATAGTCAACAGCATGTCGCGAGTTTTCAACGACTGTCCACCATTTCAAGCCATCTGTCTTTATCAGACACACTACATATCGTAAGAACACTGCTCTACATTACTGATGCTCACCAGGGTTCGTACCATTTCGGCTGAATGGATTTCAAGGATTTGTAAGTACTTTCAAGTACCAAGTGTCAAGCACACCAGCCACCGGTGAGAAGTTCTGCTGCCCACTTGTCCAAAATTTGGTTTCTCATGAAGCAACTAGTAAAGGACACCATTATAGGTCCAATTTTGTACATTTATTTTCGATTGCGTTATATAGCAAATTATCTCTAATTTCAAGTTATATCCCTGATAACGATACAGAAGACCCAAAACAGTCGCTACAGAAGTTAATTCTTAGCTCTGTTCCCAGTCTCTCTTAGAACACGAAAAAAAAAACTACCAGACATTAACAAGCAATAGTAAACAATAAGCGGACAAAAAAAAAAGAGGGTGCGTTGATTCAGACTGCGGCAAGCTTGCCCACCTAAATATGCCTTCTAATATACCAAATTCAGTACGTACGTTTAATACCCACTCTACTATACTCTGCCATGTTAAACACTGGCAATCGTGACCTGACAAAACGTTCTTACAGTAATGCCAACTTAATGTCTCGTGCTGACTGTAGCACTGCCATGAAAAAACTAGGGCAAGCTATCCTGAACAAAACTTGTTACTAAAAGGATTACAATGTTAGCTTGGTAGATACAGTATTATGTAATATTAACTTTTCACTCTGCCATATAACAGTTCCGAAGATTTCTGAATGAAACTGCCAACCACTTTATGAATGCAGCCGTGAAGAAGTTAAGGGTTCAGCATTCAACTGATTGTAAGAAAAAAAATTTGAAATGATTATATAAACAAAAAATGCCAGCAGAGGCTTTATTCAATTGGTATGGAAATTAAAAGAAGGACTTGCAAGGACTAAGTGCTGCATTTTCAATTTTGCAAGGACTTGTAAGGCCTTACAAATGGTAAAATTAAAAACAAGGACTTATAAGGTTTTCAAGCACTGGTACGAACCCTGGCTCACACAGTTAGCCAGGAGGCCAGGAGGCCTGGCTTAGCCTCCTATACTCATAGGGCCGATCATTCCACATGCTAGGGAGACACAAAAATTGTTTCTCAACAAGAACTGAATGTTGGGAGTGCCTCTCTAACATGGAAAATCTATTGAATATTCGTAAGATGATGTTGAGTGTCTAGTTTTTGAAACTGTGCGTTCTTTAAAGGTTGTTTCCCAAATACGTAAGTGTCAAAAGATAGGTGGTACATTAAAACTGTGCAAACTGCTACTAATTACTAGAAAGTATCGGACCCAGATCTGCGACGATGTAAACTCTTGAAAGTAGTTTTTGTGTTAGAAAGTAGTTTTCTGTTCTAAAACCTTCTTGCTACAGTTTTTTTTAAGCCAACGATATTTGTGATACTTTCGATAACACTGTTGATACCGAGAAAGTGTAGATAACTTAACCCCGCCCGAGTTCTATTAATAATAAATACTAAAACTCTAAGGGCACTTTTTTCTTCAGAAATATGTCACGTGCCTTTACAACAGAATACCAAGATGAAAGAGGTTACAATTTTACCACTATCATTGTACTGTCTTTCTGCCAATGTTAATTCCAAAATCGCTTTGGAATTTAGTACTCTTACAATTTTCTGGTGGACATTCTGGTTCTCCCTTCCTTACCTTGGCCAGCAGGGTTTTGCCACATCCGGGTGGGCCGCACAATAAGATTCCAGCGGGACTTGTCAATCCTAAAGCCTGGAACTGTTCAGGATGATGGATCGGAGCCTAGAAATGTTGTACCAACAGTTGAATATTAATTGTGCTAACAACGATAGTTAAATGTGTTCGTGAGAGTCGTTACTAACCAGTATGGATAACTGTAAGTCCTGTCGAATTGATTTGAGTGCACCAATGTCATCCCACGTAACGTCGGGTATGGTAGCAAAGCCTTCTCGCTTGCATGATGGCTGTACCACTTTAACGGCGTACTAAATAAAGTAAAGAAAACACTTATGGCAGTAACTGCGTGAAGGACAGCAACTCAATTCAACATTCAGACTGTCTAATATTTTCAAGGCTACAAGTGTATAGCTTGGGATGGGTGATTAATCACGCCGTGCCAAAATTTAAAACAGACATGGCTGCACACTTCTTTTATAAGGATGTAAACCAGTCACAATACCGGAAGTGTGGGTATCTGCTAGGACAATGAGAATAAAAAAATTTAATAGTATTGGATTTAGTTTTAACTGACATACCACGCAAATAATTTTTTTAGAAAGCTATCCAATTATGGTGACTATGCAAGGTGAAAGGCAAAATTATTTTTCTTTTAATTGTTGCGCAAAAAAGAAAAACAAATAAAAACAAGGCAGACAAAAGTTAAAGGGTTTAGACATTTTAAATACTATCGACAATGGAATCAGTATAAACATACTACAGCACAAACGATGCATGCATAACGGTTTTTACTTTGAAAGTTCAAAACACAAACTACAAACACTCACGAAAATATTACGAACAATTTCAAAATTTATGAAATACCTAAGTAGTATCCAGCAAATTTTCTACAGACAGGTTTATCCGACTTCCTCAGGTACTCACAGTATCGTTCAAACGTAGTTCGTCATTATTGTGGTTTATATATCATCTCTTATCATCATCTATACTAAATTATTTCGATAAAAAAACGGGAGGACCGTAACGAAGTTATAATTCAATTTCCGATCTTACTTCTGTCGAGGGAGGGTGTTTAGGCCTAACGCCATAGCGAAAAAGTCGGCGTTTATATGATCATTCACGTCCGTAATTGCAGCTCAGTCTAGCATTAACATGCCTTGTTCTCATTTTAGTTTTATTTAGTTTGCTTTTATGTATGGCGCATTTAGTTAATTTTTCTGCAGAAAAAGACAAAAATTGCAGGGCCCGAACCTGCTTAATTTTAGTTTTTATTGCCTACCCGAAAATATACATTACTTGTTTTATAGTTCCTCCCTTTTGAGCATTATTCCCCTAGAAGTTTGAGAGTTGTTTTCCCTGCCAGGCTCGTACGGTACGGCGCGGGCTAGGCCAGCTTATATAAACTCCTGCGCAGCGTCCTGTCGGCATCATTTCTCCACCTTCCAGAACCTAGCTCATGGATGGGAAGCTTGGGCGGGAATTAAGGTAATGTATATTTTCGGGCAGGCAATAAAAACTAAAATTAAGCAAGTTTGGGCCCTGCAATTTTAGTCTTTTTACAGCCGACGAAAATATGCATTAACTGTTTTATAGCAGACTTTGTCACCAGGTGGAGGGAGAGGTTCAAGTTTCCCGCTGTATGAGCCGGCGCCCCAAGGAAAGTTAATTCTCGATGAAGACATCCGTCTTCCCAACCAGTTTCACCGTGCCGACTGGGTCGGAGGGATAGCAACACTTGAGGACGAGTGGCCGGAAGGTGAGATTGGGGAATGCAAAACGCTCAATAATATTAAAGTGGTTGTATACCGCATGCAGAGGTCTAAACATCAAAGGGGTACAAGGTAAGGAATCAGACTCATATACCGAAACGGCTTACCTTGTGGGAAGAGTGACGACTTGAGGCAGTTTCTGAGGAGGATGGACACGATGCCAGGAATGGAACGTCTGGTTGAGGGTGAAAGGTGAACGGAACGGTAGCACTGGTCGTGATGGTCCCTGAACGCGGGCGTAGGCTAGAAGTGTCACAAATTTACTGCGCGAGGAGTGGCACATGTGGCTGTGATGATTGTTGTTGTTGTTCCTCCTTCGTATGTTTGTATTTTTTTTTTCCGGTCGTTCCTCTCCTTAAATATAGGTCGGAAGTTTTGGCGTGTGACGTTAGCAATTTGGAGGTAAGAAAGAAGGATGTGAAGCAAGGAGCAATCTTCACCGTCCTCTACAGAAGGAGAGGATTGTCGAAGGGAACGCCTCACTTAGCTTAACGGTACGAGGGAACATAATTTGAAATAAAAGTTGAAGGCTGTTATGGTATTTGGACACCAAGGGCTACCCCTTCAGCCTTGGCACGGCATGGGGAGCAAAGTAGATCACCAGAAGCAGTTGGTGTATGGGGATTTATCCCGTGGAACACTGGCACGAATGATGGGGCATTATCAAATTGACACATGGAGTAATTGGTAATGTGAGACACAAGTGGTGACTGGGTAGTTTCTCACCAGAGTGAGACAGGGAAAAGTAGAGTCGGAACGGAAGGAGACATGTCCTGGACAACAATCGTGATGGTAGTGGCTGCAGATTTAGGTGAAATGAATGCTGTAGTAGTCAATAGCTCAATTGCGCTGTGAGTGGGAAGCACTGTTGTGACGGGCATCGTATCTTGTTGGTTGGGAATGGCAGAAGGACCAGTGTCAGGAATGGTGGGTAATGTGGCAACAATATGTAGATTTGGCTAAAGGCGATGCGTAACGCCGAGTGGTGGATGAGGGATTGTGCAAAGGGGACGGTAAAGTGATGGTACAGCTGTGTGTAGTTCTCGGACGGATGGGGAATGTTGTGGTGTTGCTGAGGTTTGGCGTCCAGGGAAAGGAACGGCTGTTGATGTGGGCACGTTATGAGGGCGGCGTGTTTGGGAAAGAGTACAATAATACGCACGCCACGGCGGAGACTATGGTATGGGAGAAAGCAATAAATGATGTGACCTTAGCAAAGCATAGTTTACTCTCATCAAGTAATAACGCCGATTGACAACTTCAAGTTCATTAGTGAGGGCTTTGTTTGATGCCCGCAAGACAGCGTTTTCGGCACGTAACTCATCAGAAGCTGCAGCTGCCTGTCTGAGGGACGGAAGGTCAGGTAAAGCGGAACGTAGTGCTGAATATTCCATGGCAAACTTGTCGGCAACGGAAAGGATGGAATCTGTTAAGATTGAGGTCTTCTGTTTCCCTGGCGGATAGGTGGATGCCTCTTGTTTAGTGCTTCACGTAACACAGAAGCCGACGGGAACGGGACGATCCCTGGCGGCGGGTCTGTCCGTAGAGTTGCAGCATCGGAATGAGGAAGTGGAGCCGGTGATGAAGGACGCTTGGAGGGAGCAGTCGTGCCGTCCGTGGAAGCAGGTGGAAAGGCCTTCTTCTTGGCCTTGTCGGGGGTAGTCAGTGGACCACGGCGCACGGGTGGGGCAAGAGGTAGGGCGAGCTGTCTTGATTCGCACCGATTTAGTAGATGGAACGCTGGATTTCGTGGCACGTACGCCAAAGGTTCCGGCAACCACCGGGACGGCATCTGTGGACGGGAGCTTTGGTCTCTTTGGGGAATGGGGCAAAGGTACGTGAGCGGATGCTGGTCGCTTCAAAATGGATGATTTTGGAATGGCCACAGTTGATGGGGAACGTTACTTAGGAGCGTCTCGTTTGTAGAGCGGAGGTGACGGCAGCTTGTTGACGGCGTGCACGTACGGCTTGTTGCTTGATGAGACGCTGGTTCTTCTTAATGATAACCCATTTGGAGGGAGAAATTGAAACACAAATGCAGCATTTCTGTCTCGCCATCACAAGACCTGTGGACTTGGCAGCTCGGATGCGGATCAAGGTGAGGTTTCTTGCTGGAACCTGAGAATCCTGGACACTTGTAAGGAAGCGGCGAAGGTGCATTTGATGTAGATACTGACTGGGGAACGGAAAGTTCTTCCTGAGTAGGGAGCGACCCTTCAGATGACGAGTCGTCATCCATGGCGTCGAAGTAGCTGACTGGGAGTGACAGTTGGCAGAGCGCGGAAAGTTTAAATGCAGAGGGGCTAAGTCCTCAGGAGGTGGCGCCTGCTAGTGAGTGCGGATGGCAGGAGGCACGGGACGCAGGTTCTCACGAAGGGGAACGTGGGACGAGGAGCGGAAGGGACTGGCAACAGTAGGCTGTTTTTGTAGAACGTGGAAGGAAGAACGTGATTTCTTTCTGGTGAAGTACTGTGGTAGGTATGACCGGTGGTGTCTTTGGAGGGAAGGGACGGTTGAAGCGATCAGTCTGTCGTGAATTGCCCACATGATACAGTACGTCTGTGTATGGTGTCGGTTGGTGGTGTTGTTTTTTTTTTCTGGAAAGATGACGTGGTGGATGAAAGTCTTCGTGAATGGGATGCTAGTAGGAATGGGATGGTCATCCTATAGCTTGCGAAATGGAAACGGTACGGTGTGCCTTGAAGTGTAGAAAGTTCGAAAATTAAGTGGGATGGTGGATGTGTCTTCTCAACACATAAAACAGCAGGCCGTATTGCTG
The DNA here is from genome assembly GCA_023313725.1 of Lithobius niger. NCBI lineage: Eukaryota > Metazoa > Arthropoda > Chilopoda > Lithobiomorpha > Lithobiidae > Lithobius > Lithobius niger. The sequence continues at coordinate 64,810 of JAHWFP010196805.1, forward strand.
GAGTTGCTTTGAAGGATGGGAGGCTAGGAACGTGTTAGTCCTAGTGTTCTAGGTTGTTCGTGACGAATCGGTTGCAGAAGGCAAGGTGTGCGATGGAGACAGCAAAACTGCTGGTGGGGTGATGACATCCATGCAGGATGGACGAGGAGAGTGTTCTGCCGATGGGACGGACAGGGTCTCAGTCAAGGAGAAGGGACATCGAGAAACGAGAGGTGTGATGCCCGGAATGGTGATAGGACGGGAACGTAGAACTGGAGGAGAGCCAGGTGAGAACGCTAAGAAGTCCGGGGATGTGGAGCCTAGGACGGTACAGTGTACACCATAAGGGATGTCTTCAGCACAGACGCGGTCGATGTAGATAGCTTTAGGAGATGAGGGACCAGGTTCCAAGTCGTGGGACGGAACGTCGGGATGGCAGACGTAATGATGTAGGAGGAACGAAGGCTGGAGATGAGCAGCATGTGTTCCCAGAGGAACGGAAGTAACGGGTGATGGAAGGATAGGCGTAGGGAACGCAGAAGCTGAAGACTTGAGACTGGAAGGTGGAGCTGGGATTGCTGTTGAACCGAATCTTCGAAAAGCTCCCCTATGGATTTCATCCGGAAAGTGAGAAAGAAGGGCAGGAAAGACTGAGGACGGTGGTTGTCGTGGTTGTCTGTAAAGGAAGGAACGAGTTATAGGGATACTGCTGAAACGTCGGTCTGGTGCTTGTGAAATGTAGGGGTGACGGGGAACTGAAGGTTCAAGCGGAGGGCCGGAATGAGGAAAGGCCGATTTAGTCCCTTGTTGTAAAACTGGCGCAGGCTGGGACGACTGCGAGAGGAACGTAGCGGAGTCCTGGTTGGGTGCGCCGGCAATCCCAAAGTGCTGCGGAACGGTGAGGGATGCCAAAGGAATGGTGAGTGGACGTGACAAGCCCAAATTGGGTAAGGAAGCATCATCCGTAAATGAGGTGATGGGAAGGCCTTGTCACGTCGTTAAGGGACCGATGGAAGGCGGAACGGTTGAGCGTTGGAAGGGAACGCAGGACTCGAAACGGAGCGTAGCACTAAGTGTTAAGGATCTCGGAAGGGAAGCCAAAGGTGGAAGAGATCCAAGAGGAACGGCCGTTAACAAGGAGGACCCGGAACGGGTGAGGACGGGCTGTTCGTAGCAAGAAAATTGTCCATGGACGGCGAGCCGCCACTAGAAAGCGGAACAGCTGCCGAAGAGGGAGGACCGGAGGTATCTTCCATCCGCGGGACGGCGGTATTCGGAACGGAACGAGGAATGGGACAGCGGAACGTCGAACGGGGATGCTCAAGGGGCGACCATGCATGGTGATCGCCCTAGGAGAAATGATGCCGACAGGACGCTGCGCAGGAGTTTATATGAACTGGCCCTAGCCCGCACACGCGCCGTACCGTACGAGCCCGGCAGGGAAGACAACTCTCAAACTTCTAGGGGAATAATGCTCAAAAGGGGGTAAACTGCTATAAAACAGGTAATGTTTATTTTGGTGTGTTAAATTAGTTTTTACTATCCTAAAATGTTTACCTCTAGTATGTGCTAAAATCGTTTTCGATTTGCTTTTCTACCGATTTTTTAAACCCCTTAAAGTTTAAAACACTTACAACACTTGCAATGCAATGAGGTTAGCCTACATGCCACTTGGTGCGCAACAATCGTTGCCTCCAACAAGCCAGAGCCAGCCCAACAATGACACTTCGTTTTCCGGAACCCACAACTCGACTTTTCCAGGGTTCGGCGAAGCGGGGAGGCTGGGCGGGTTCTACTAGAGGTAAGTATTTTAGGATAGTAAAAACTAATTTTAATCAAGTTAAAATTGTCGTTTTTTACTATCTGTAAAATACTAACCTCTAGTATGCGCTGAATTTGTCCAATAGGTTGGTGGGACAGCACGAACCCTGCTAACCCTCGTTGCATTGCACACCAGATTAACAATACAGTACACAACACACCTTAAACATTGCTAGCTTAGAACCTTCACCCACCTCAGCACTTGTCTCGGGCGAGGTCCTCAACCAAGGACTGCGATGCCCCACTGGTACTGCCGCCGGGCAACAATGGTGACAACTGTCCATCTTTCCACTGTGTACTGTTCGCTGTGTACAAGGTGCATTTTCCCACATCTTCTTCACCAGAAAAAGTTCATGTGGGCCAACCCTTCAACATTCCTCGTGTCGGGTTGGAATCTTACCAAAATGCACGTTAGCAGGCAGTTTTCCAATTCAACACCAAACACTGCCTTGTGATGTGTCGCTTGAATTTCAACTGCCTACGCCCACCTTCTCTCTCCCATTTAGAAAAAGTTCCAGTGAGCAAGATGACACAGTTACACTCCTTGTGCCGTGCCATCACATCTCCACTGTGTACACTCACTCACTCACTCCCCAACAACACTTCCAGCATCCACATGAGGACGCAACAGACCACTGCCACTCGCCGCACTTGTTTCGCGAAGATAGTGAGCGATGAAGGTGTTCTTGATGGTCCAAGAGCAGGCTGCAACCACATCATTCAGTGGGGTACCAGACTCTTAGGCCAAAAACGCAGTCAAAGCCTTCAACTCATGGGCCCTGAGCCGATCGGCGACGAAGATTGACGAAGATAGCAGGTAGCTACCACATCATTAAGTGTTGGGGTGCCATATGCAAAGGCCCAAGACGCAGCCAAATCCCTCACGGGCTTTCACATTCGCAGGGAAGTCCTGATGGTTTGAACCGTGTTCATACGCCCGCTTGATGACCTCACAGAACCATTACCCTCTCTTTGCCGGTGACAGTGGTAAGGGAAGGATACCTCCAGACGCTTGATCCCAATGCCGAAACAGGGGAGTATAGAACTGCTCGTCCCAAATGTCCAGACTGCTCCGCCAAATTGGTCCTGCCTAAGTAAAGGCGGAGAGCCCGAACCGGGCATTCGGTCCACTCCATGCTCCCTGAATCAACCACTGGCTTCAATGTCTTATCACCCAAGGCTTGGGGGCTTCCTCTGGTCAGTAAACGTTCGCACGGAATTCAGAGCTGGAAACACAACTTCATGGAGGACCAGTTCCGAGCAAAACGGATGTCCATGCCATCTCTCACCGGAGCAGCCAGCTCGCTCTGCAGGGCCGCCGAAGCCAGAGCCACCAAGAAAAGAGTCATCTGTAGAAGCAATGAAGCAGAACAAAGAGGGTCGGATGGCCCAACTTCAGACCAGCCAACCCCCACACTCCCACAGCAAGTTCTATTTGGGAAACAACTGATTAGTCCTCGGTTTTTTCACAAACGCCGAACCAGGCGTGAAACATGTTCACTGGCCGCCAGCTTCTTCTTACCCAGTTTCGACGACACGGAGTCGAAGGACGACCCCTTGACGGCAGTCGGGAACAGGCCCCCGGCGAAACGTTCTACCAGGAAGTACGACAAAGCGCCTTCGGTAGGGTCCGTCGGATCAACTCCCTTCTGCACCAGAAAACCAAATTTTCCCCCTGGCCTCAAAGTTCTTCCTCGTCGACGAACGGAGGCAACCCAACATCCGTTCCGAGACCACCCTATCCTTCCAAATTCCTCACCACAGTCTCCACCCGTCAAGATGTAGCATAGATGGACAGAGTGGGAGGTCCCACCTCCGTGCTGAGGGCCGGATGGAGTCCGAGAGGGGTAGAGGCAGTGGGTCCTCTTTCGACAGTTCCACTTAGTCGGAATACCATGAAGCTGGCAAGTGGAGCCACCAGAATGTATCCTCCCGGAGGCTCGCGAATATTGTTGCAAGACCCTTGCAGAACCGATAACGGGGGAAACGGGTAAGCTGATAGGCCTGCCCAGTCGATGGTGAGAGTGCCGTCCGAAGCCCACGTCGTCGAAGACCCTCGAAGTCGGCCTCACACTGCACAACAAAAGCTGCAGAGCAAACGTGGTAAAATGTCCTAATGCAGCCACTGGCCCTCATACAAAATACAGTGTCAGTAACAAGCAAGGAATTTAAAATTAAAAAATTAAAACTTCCTTAACGAAATAAAAAGAAATGCAAGATTTGGAAGGTGTTTCCGATGCAGTGACCGCTTGGTCAACTGGAAGAAACACCGTAAAAAACTGCACGACACGGCCAACGTGAAGAACCAGACACAGCCATGCAACGGCCCGTCAACTTCCAATGACGATGGCCAGCCACAGCCCGTAACGACTAATGCGGCTAAGTACTAACAAAGTTGCGATGTGAAACCACACGTGGCTAACAAGGAACGCTGACGAACTGCGAAGTTTGCAATGATGTTTAGCACCCTTGTAGGTCTGACAACTTTCACATTTCGCCCAGGCGTGGTGTTCACAACATAGTGGCTGAGACTTTTTTTTTTTTTTTAGCGTTTCCACCGCCGCTAACTTTTTGGGGCTAACTCCCTCATTGGAGTTTTCATTTTTGTTGCATTTCCTTCACTCAACCTCTTTGCAACATTGCCCCGCACTAACGGCTCCGATTCAGACACGACTGTCTGCTGTAGTGCAGCCACAGACCCTGTGCCAACAGCTTCATGCGATTGGCGAGTGGCGATTGGCAATTGGGAATGGCATTTGCCGATTGGCGATACACGAATGCTGCAAGATCGTCTATCATCATTCCGCAACCCGTGTGATTTGACAGCATAACGCCGCCGATGAGGATCTGTTGAAGTCTGAGTACGGCGTTTTTCGGCGCCTATCAGACTTGGTGCATCACTCGGAGCTTTGTGGTGGCCGCCACGCTCTGAGTGTGGGTCTTTTCCCGACTATGGGAACTAAATTTAGTGGCTAAAACTCGTTTTTTGGCGTTTTCTCTGCCACGAGACATTTTTGGGCTAACTCCCTCCTTGGAGTCTACAGTTTTGTTGCATTTCAATCGCACATCCGCCTTTGCAACATTGCCCAGCACTAACAGCTCCGGTTCAGACACGACCGTCTGCCGTTGTGCAGCCACAGACCCTATGCCAACAGCCTCATTCCATTTACTCACCACAGGCAGCTTTCCTGCAACAACAGTTTCAGTTTCATAACTACAACGCTCCTCCTCCACGACAGCAGTAGATGGCAGCACCTGTCCAGCACACGATGGCGTGATTGGCGAGTGTTGCCAGCGCGAAAAACGCCGTCATCTTTTCCCGTAGCAAGGCGAAACCATAGGCATAAGCTTTGCGTTGTTCGGCCGCTAATTCCTGACGCAACAAGTCCATCCTAATTCCTAAGTCCATTTTACCTGCTTCTCGCACAGCACCCACGATCAATTCCAAATTTCCAGGGAACGACCGGCCAGCAGAGAAGACACAACCGCCGATGACGAAAACAACCTCGGTTGCATCCACATTAGGCCTAACCGACGCATTCACAACATCATGGCCCAGATGAGCTGCAACAGATTCGTCCGACAAAAACACAAGTGGGGCATAAATGTCAGTGCTTAAAAATTCTAAACAACTCTCAAGGAGTTTAAAATCCAGAAGCAGACTCCAACAGCGCCGTTTTTGCAAGGTCAGATTTCTTCCAGGTATGCAGCACCTTCTTCACCACTTTCGTGTCCATAAAATCGCACAAACCACACTTGGATTCAGAAAAATTACAAGGCCTACACCTGCGACAGGCAGGGTGAATATCCAGAGGGGTGTTTTGCACAAACACACGGGAAATTCTCCCGACTCCAACGTACAACGCAGTTTATTATTGTCATTTTGAAAATCTCGGGGCAGAGAATACAAACGCCGGCGATTCCCTAACGAAAAGCAAAAAGAGAGCAGAGCAAAAACCACACGTCTGCACTGTTCCGTACCCGAAAACGAAGTTTCATTGTTGGGCTGGCGCTGGCTTGTTGGAGGCAACGATTGTTGCGCACCAAGTGGCATGTAGGCTAACCTCATTGCATTGCAAGTGTTTAAGTGTTTAAATCGGGTAGAAAAGCAAACCGAAAACGATTTTAGCACATACTAGAGGTTAGTATTTTACAGATAGTAAGAAACCACAATTTACATATAAACCATTGATTTCCTTAAATGTACAAATCTTTTAGTACATTTATAGCAGAAAAATTACAATTAGGACCTTGAAGACTTTTAGGGGGTGGGCCCAAAGTTTTGGCAATGCTGTTAATCGGCTGTTAAACGTCTAATCTGCATACATCTTGAGGCTTCCAGATCTCTGAAAGTTGTAAATATAAATTCTAGACTTACATTCTAGAATCAGCTCTTGAGTGCGAATACAACAAGGAAATTTTCATTGTTAAGTGTAATGGACCAAGTTTGCACATATAGGCCCACCAAGTTTTTGCCGTTTTAACCCGTTTATGATTTTCAAGATATAGCTAAATGATGTTTGAAGTCCACGCACAATGCTGCTTTCTAATGGTCAAAATGGGATGAATAGAATCCCCTTTGTCTACGACAGCGCGGAATATTCCATTAAATTGATTTTGCGGAAACCAAATCTTTCTATCACAGAATGCATCGCTTGGGCTATTACAGAACGAAGGAAATGTGTGCCTAGAACTAAATATCTTCTTGGATCTGTGTTTCGTAGGCCTCACCCAACATGGCGAACAATCCTACACTCAACATAATACACCACTATTGAAATGTGTGTAAATATCTGCTACCACAACTATTAGCAACATGAGGACTCAGAAACGTTCCATCATACAGGCAAAAATCCACACAGTAAATATTGGACAATAAGCAAATGCCAGAAAGGCAAACATTTGGACTGTGTCAGTTTTGGGCTCAAGGCAAAGGAGAAGCTTGCTCGGGCAGGCACTTCATTTGAAAAGATTCTGTTCTACTATGCTGCTTTAACTCTGTGCATTCTATTAAGTTTCTTGTTTTACGCATTATCGTAGACAAAGGGATTAATGGTATAAGACCTAATACTTTCTATTATGTTTACAATAAATAATAGCTTTTAAAAACACCAACCTCAAAGTCTTCTTTTGTCACATACAATGAATCTAACTGTTCAGCAGTCAACACACTTTTGTCTTCAAGAAGCTTCTTTGCTGCATTTCAAGAACAAAAGCGGGTTAAAACAAAAAGCTTCCTAAGTTCATATTTAATTAATTACAGTAATACAAAGCGGGATTGTAAAAAGAGTTAATCTCAAACAATTACTGTAGAGTATTTTGAAACAAACTTAATTTATTTAACATTAAGCCGCCATGTGAAGCGAAAATGGAGTTATGTAAATGAAAACAAACGTTCTTTCATATTCAGCGGAAGTACATTATAAAATTTGAAAAGGCGAAGGTGACAGGATGACGCAAAGAGTCATCATGTCACTTTTACAATCATCAAGTCATCTTCACCACATAAACAACACACGCAGGAACCATAAAATGGAACCAAGCAGCTTGCTCACTGAAAATATACAGTCTTGTAGAATTAGTTCTGCAGTCATTCGTTACCTTCATCAGTAGTCGAAGACAGCATAAACGTACAAAACTAACATCACAGTAACTCACAGGAACTTGGTGAGCAATATAATTTGACCTTGCTGCACTTGTCACATCCTATCCAATCTAGAAGTCTGCTCATATCTCACCAGTCACCAGTTGGTCAATGTTCAAATGAAGGACTGGAGATATTCATAAGAGGAACATTTTTCATTTACAATTCGCGAATAGCAAGTGGGTATAAGGCACACAGGTGGGGGGTTCATGGAAATGGAACGTAAAAGCCCCATGGTCTTATCCGTGAAATGGTGTGCTTTTTGCTTCGACAATGAACAGCAATACCATTCTTTTTGTCATCTCTGAGCGTGACACTTTCGTGTTCTTTAAA
>JAHWFP010196811.1:414-76454 GCA_023313725.1 Lithobius niger
CTGGGGCTGGGGTTTTATACACATAACCGGAAGTTCGCGCGGACGTCGGGGGTAGCTGCGGGGTCTGATTGGCTGAGGGCCAGGAGAACAATGGAAAGTGGGAGGAGAAGTCGGTATGGCAAAGTGTTTTGGTGCAGAGCCGTTTGTAAAGTAGGGAATGGTTAGAGATCGGCCAAATAGAGGTCTCAACTCTTGAACTTTGGGAAATGGCCTTTGCATTGGGAAATTGACTTTGGGAGGAAGGATCCATGATGTTAGCTTCCCGAAGGCTTTCACGGACGAGTGTGACGATCGGCGAACGTGGACATCCACAACGTGATAAAAGGGAAGGACAATACAGCAATGGGAGGTCTTCTTCCATGAACCTTCGGCGAACGCATCGTTCAAAAGGTGAGAATGCATTCGGTTGAACGCAGGGAGAATGGAAGGTTACTTCGTGGGCAGGGTCAATCGGTGAACGCACGTTCGGCGAACGTTGAGGCTTACGGTTGAACTTGAAGCGGGAGGGTAACAATGGCGAAGTGTCGTGGCCAGAGGCTGGAGGAAAAGAGATGGTTGGCTAAGGCAGCTATACCGTTTATGGAGGGTCTGCATGTACTGACGCATGCGCAGATGGGCGGTTCAGCTGGGCGTATCGAGAAAGTTTTGAATCCTCCAGGGTAACAAGCACTCAGGAACTGAATGCAACGAAATTTACAGGTAGTGTGATATTTTCAGCCAGCAACTAGAAAAGTTTATTTAGGAACCCCATTCTAAATTATACTTTTAAACTTTAAACTTAGACTTCTAGTTTGAGAATTTTATGGAGGGTTAAGCCATCGGCATTTCTGGTCCCTGCCTTCCATAACGTCAGGGTGGTCCCCTTCCTATCAACCAAGGTTTTTTTTTGTTTAATATTAAATTCAGTTTAAGTTTACTAGCAGATAGGTCTCTTGAGGATTCGGGATCTATCTGGACAACTTGATAATCATATCAAAAACCAAAACTGGTAAAAGGGGCCGCCAAGTTCCGAATGGTTCGGCCCTTCAAAGGAGTGATATCAACACACCAAAATATTCGCCAAGTTAATCACACCGCTTAATAATTCAAAGGTTAAATGAAAACTAGAACATTGTTACTTTCGGTAGCAATGTTCAAGTTTTCATTTAACGTCCAAAGTATTATTCGGTGCGATTAAGTTGGCGAATGTTTTGGTGTGTTGATATCACTCCTTTGAAGGACCGAACCATTCGGAACTTGGCGGCCCCTTTTACCAGTTTTGGTTTTTGATATGATATCACTCCTTTTTTTTAAATTGTGTATTAGACTCAACTTCACTACCGTGCAGATGAGTAATAAAGTGCCACGTCAACAAGAGAAAATTTTCAACAATTTGCTACTACCTTTTGCCTATAGGCCGAACCATTCTCAACTTAGTCACCTCTTTATTGGTTTTTGGTTTGGTTTTAATTTTGGTGTAATTTGTTGTATTTAGTTAGTTTTGGTGTGTTGATATCACTCATTTGAAGGGCCGAACCACTCTCAACTTGGTATCCTTACCAGGTTTTGGCTTTATTTATTTTGCTTTGTTTTTAGAGTTGGTTTATTTTTCGTGAATTGGACGTGAATACAATTTCTTTGCAACGTTGTTTAGATTTATCCAGATTCACTAGTGTGTGCCTCGGCACGTACGTCAGTATACACGTTCTCATTGTCGGAACTTTGGCCGTCCAATGAGAGACGATGCCGACAATACAAACAATGGTTATAACAATATTTTCGTACTTATGCGCCCTTCCACGCCATCCCTGTTACGCCCCCAGGCTCCAAACCATAAAAGGTACGCAGTTCGTATTGTAGTGCACACATTCGTCCAATTTCATAGCTGGAAGCCGTCCAGTTATCTCGGAATCGATGAATAATTACCCTATGGGATTTAACATGGGAATGAGCGGACTAGCTAGCTAGCTAGCTAGGTAGTAACACCTTTTCAACATTATTGAGGGGCAGATTTTGCATTGAAAGCAGCATAGCTGGCATTCAAACACGAGTTAATTTTTGTCAGGTGGGTCATTGCTCTCAATTTCAACACAATTTAAGCTTTTGTACCGCATTATTATTTTTCCCCATGTATCTGAAATGTGCCCAACTATGCTTCAAGATATAAGACACTGACGCTATGGCACCGCGCTACAATGGTTTATAACCTAAACAATTGAATTGATGTGATGTTTGTTGTGATGTTTGTTGCCTAACTTGGCGCGACACACTCGTGTGTCTAGATTTATCGGATGCGATTATAAGTTTGTGAGGTTGTCAGCTTTGGACCTCACAGTTTTCTTTTCCTATTTTGAAAACAAATGTTGTTAGTTAAGAACTTAACAGTCTAGTTCTTGATTAATGCTTTTGTGCGAATTTAACATTAATTCAAACTCGTCTGCTTTCTTGTAAAGCCCGTTGCTTTTTACTCAAGAGTTTGTAACTAGTGATCCAAATGTAAAGTGTATATTTTTAAAGTTAACTGTCAAAAATAAAACCTGGAGTTTTATATGCCAGTTGGTTCTCTAGTGTAAGTTAATTGCCGGTGATGGCAGCTTAGTTACCAGTTTATTATTTCTGAATAAGCCAATTATCGGTAGGACATAGACGATCCATTCCCCATGCCGGAAATGTGGCATAACTGTGCTATTTGTAACCAATAGTCAACCAGTTAACGCAGAAGACTAATCACGAAAGCCGAAGTCTACTATTTTACACGGGGATGCTACAAGCACCTAGTCCGTCGTTGCAGCCTGCCGTTACAACAAACACCCTTGACACCAGTAGGTGTTAAGGGGCACAGGGATCAGAACCTGGAAAAACCACTGGCCCAAATCTTCGAGGAGCAGTCGGGAGAGCAGCCGCGTGTCGTGTCAGCCAGATAAACAGAGATGAAGTATGGTCTCGAGCCAACGCTTATATGTATAGGTCTGCGCCCACGCATGCGCAATATGACAGCTGTGGGACTGACAGGGAAGCCAACATTTTGTCTCTGGGAGTAGCATATGAGAACCAGTGAAAGTTAATTCAGGTAATGGAAACTTCATGGCAACTAAAAATGTTTTAATAGTAAACTTGTGGATCGGTTTTCGCACACTGATGCTAGGCGAAATCAGAATGTAAAGTTGTGCTTTAACCTGTGAACACGTATCAGGTTGCTGACTGCCAAGTGTTACACTACAGTTAGAGGTTTCTTGTCAAAATTTTATAATTTAAGCACGTCCAACGTTTTTTGTAAACTAACCTTATGAATTTTAATTGAATTCAAGCTACGTTTTTAAGTAAACGAACCCAGTCGAAGTTTTTATTCAAAACTATCGTTGTTTTACTGAAATTGTAAATACCAAGTGTTTTCTAGAAAAAAATGTTTTATTAAACAGCCAAAACTCAGTTTGATTCTTCTTGCATACTTAGCTAATTTAACCTAATACAGTAGTGTTGGGTGGTACCAGAAATTTCTCAGCCGGTACTCGATTTTCTCCGGTACGTATGAATGAGGCCGTACCTGGTATTACAATGATGCGGTGTCAACCCCAGATTTTTAAATAATAACAAATTTTATTGACAAATGTGTTTGGTTGATATAGTTTTAATAGAAAAAAATTATTGAGTTCTTCTTCCTTGATTTAAACTTAATGCATGTTTAACGACATATTTGATAAAAGAAAACCATCTTCTAAAATTTGCATTTAACATGCATCCATGTAGAAATGCAAATATACACAAATGCTGGTTGTAGCATCAAAGTTGCGCAAATTTGGCTTTATTTTTGTACATTGTTTAGGATTCCAGTTTTACCATTGTTGATCTTTATTGTTGCAGTGCTTGTTTTTTTTTATTAGAGCTTAAGTGACCTAAAGAATTGTAGCGCTATTTTAAACCTACACTTAATTCTAACTTAAAACCTAACAGACCACCACAAACTACTACCACTGCTTTGAGCCCTACAACACAAAGACTAAATGAACTATTGGTGTAAATTTAGCGCCTTTTTTCGTACTGAAACAATACCGGTATTTTAACAATGCATGGTATTTGGAACCGTTGCATTTTTGATACCGCGGTACACCGTGAGGACCGGTTTACCTCCCAACACTAAAATGCAGGATATATTAGTTTAGTTAAATCGTTTGCTTTCCTTTCTGGTGGCAGCGCCAATAGATAATTTAAGTTACTCGATAGCAGCTAGGAACACCGAACCCTCAACACGGTTATAGTCTACAATGCTTGATGTAATAGTACCGTCAATAGACCGCCAAGTCCGAAAGTAACTTGAGTTGCAACCGCAGTACCACAATAACAACGTCTGTAAGCACCTCGTAGAAGCAGCCGCCGTTACACATGTTTTTTTGTAGTAAAGTACAACTACTAATTACACTCAGTCAAATGGCTTATTTCCTCCATAAGACTCACACAGTCTTGCTAATTTTCAACAGTACCCCTACCGTCTTCATCAGGCCCTCCAAGGGTCAATTTGGAGGGCCAATTTGGAGGTCAATCTTTTGAAAATCAGCAAGACTGTGAGAGTCTTCTTTGTGGAAAGTGAGCGATTATGGATGACATAAGCCATTTGACTTGATTATGAGTTTCATAATAGTTCTGCTAACAATGTTTTTAGTACTAATTAATTATATATTCACCTATGAAATTCAATTAAAGTTAAATCCACACCTCCTCCCCAATAATAATGTATCACACCAACTCAAAGAAAAAAATATTTTGAGTTGGGTGCCTGTTCCCCAATTCCTTTAAACAATTTATTTAACTCTTGTTGAGCCTTTGGCTTTCCGTCTTTAATTCCTTTAAACACTCAGATATCAACAAATTTATTTTCTGGACAGGCTTTCCAGGACTGTCTGAAATTCAGAGCGGTGGCGAAGCTTCAATTCATATTGTTGTTGGCATCTGCGGCACTTCACGCTGTGAATCATGACAGTGGTGCTTGCATGATGACACACACCTCTGTTCAGTGGTGGAGTCAATAATGGGGGATAATTTGCAATATCTGGTGTGAGATTACTTTTATGTGCAACTATAAATTGTAGTACAGAATAACTTTTATTTAGAACGATTTCAGGCAACAACGGAATAGTTAAAGAATAACTTGAAAGACCGTTTTCGTTTCTCTCCCGTGCAGTAGCCCCATCTACTGATGTAAAGAGAATTGATTTTCAAGCAAAACATTGACGTCAGGCCTGGCTTCGTCATTTTCCGGTTTTCTTCTACACAACTGCTCAACGTGTTTCCGCCATATGCAACACACGATTTTAATTCAACATGAAACTGAAAATTACTATCGTTGGATATTACCAGAGCAGCCCCCCCCCCCCCGTATATGGCCGGTTTGTAGAGCATTCTAGTGATTTTCCGTTTGCATGAAAATACTGTGATTTCCCATAAGCAGCAAGCCAAACTTTCATTGGATTTAGTTAGATTCAGAGTTAAGAAACATAGCGGCCTAAATCCCATTTGCATGAAAATATTGTGACTGGAAAAACGTATGACGTCACCCGTACTGTGCCTCTTTGTTGAAAACATAGTTTGAATTATTACTTATACAGAACAGACAATTCCGTTTGGCAGATATGCCGTCTGGACGCACAAACAAAAGAAATAAGAATTAGTAGTGGGCATCTCGGTGATCTGGTGACACACACAAACAAACAAACAAATATTACGATCTTAGTTATATAGATTTTAGCGGCTATCCATCCATGCTTCGCATTTGGTCGATTGTCAGTGCAATAGACCTTCTCCCCAATTGTCAAGAGCAGAATTAAAATACATAATTACATCAGAATTGGCAGCAGCATTATCTACAGGGGGCTAATTATCATTTGATGTCACAACCTCAACACACAACTAAGAAACTGTCGCTACAACACTATCATTAAGATTCGGCTCAACTTGGGAAAAACATCAAAATTCCAGGTTGCCCTGGTTAATTTTTGTTTCTATTGCCTATTGAAAAAATACATTACCCAATTTATTAGCATTCTCCTTCTCAAATGCTGTTTCTACTAGAGATAAAACGAGTTCTTCCGGTTCGCTTAGCTACTGCGCATCTCCACTGTGCAGCCTCCATCGTACATAAAGTCGATGCGGAGCAGCGGCTCTCACCTTTTCGACACCTCTATCCTGCCCAAATGGCAACGAGAGGGGAGGTGGGCGGGAAGCCGGGTAATGTATTTTTTCAATAGGCAATAGAAACAAAAATTAACCAGGGCAACCTGGAATTTTGATGTTTCTACTTGCCGTGAAAAAATACATTACCCAATTTATTAGCATTCCCATAGACTTCGTCAAGGCGGTGGGAGCCATTTGATCGGAGTTTCCTTAGCTAGCGACCGGCCCCTACAACGCAAAGTCGAGTGACCAAGGGTCAAGGGTCATAGTACTCTGTGAGCCGCAATGAACGGCCCAACACGGTACAAACCGTCCGCATGTTGAGACATATCTCGAAGGTAATGGGACGTGAAAATGGTAGGATGGCGCCAGGAAGCGGATTTCACAATGTCCGTAATGGAAATATTGCTGAAATGTGCCCAAGATGTAGAGATGGCACGGAGTTCGTGCGCCGTGACTTTGATATCCTTTGTGATACAATTGATGTCAACAGCCTCGTAGGCTTGGAGGACGACCGTCTTGATCCACGAAGCAATTATTCGTGCGGAAGTGGTTCCAAATTTATTGGTAAATGGAAGAAAGAGCCGAGTGCGGTCACGGAGGATAGGAGAAGATGCTTTCAGGTAGAAGCGGATGGCATGAACAGGACACAAGGTCCATTCCTGATCATCCCCCAGGATGGAGGATAAAGAAGGAATGATGAACGGATGCGTGCGCTCAGTGGGTTTCTGGGTCTTTGCTCGAAAGGAAGAAGCAGGGGTTAGAGTAACACCGTGGAAGTCCGATAGAAAAAAAGCAGTCGCGTTCCCGTGCGGATAGAGCTAGTAATTCGCTACAACTAAGACAAGCGGCCAGAGCAACCAAGAAAACAGATTTTCGTGTGAGGTGACTGAGGCGTGCAGAGGCTGAAGGTTCATACGCAGGAGCCATTAAAGCCGTAAGGACGATGGACAGGTCCCAGTCCGGGAACCGCTTGGCTACCCTTGGACGTTCCAATTGAATGGAGTAGATTAACGAAGAGATTTTACAATCCGTGAGGAGGGTAACATTCCCGGCGGCCTTGAAGACAGCATTTAATGCTCACCGGTATACCACGATGGTGGATCCTTGTAAACCTTCCTTAAATAAGGAGGTTAGGAATCGGAGGAGGTCGTGTAAAGGGGGATTGATTGGATTGATCTGTTGTGGGATACACCAATGAAACCACCGCTTCCAGTGGCTGTCGTAGACTCTCGCAGTGGAGGATCGCACGGCCCCTGGAGGCAATGCGAGAGGCCTCGTCTCCAGGAATGCATGGTGAGCGGAGAAGTCGGACGATAGTAGCCACCAGTGAAGCTGAAGCGAGGATAGGTTCGGATGGTGGATTCGTCCCTGGTCCTGGGATAGGAGGTCCCGTTGTGCAGGTAATTGGCGTGGAGGGGCAGTGAGGAGGGATAGGAGGAGAGAAACCCAGGCCGCGGATGGCCAATTCGGTACGATCAGGAGAAACCGGCCGGAGCAGTCGGCGATTTTCGGAGAACCAGTGACAAGAGACGAGGTGGAGGGAAGACATAAGCTTGAAGATGGTTCCAGTCCAGAGTGAGGGCGTCCACTGCCCAGGCCCATGGGTCTGGCAGAGGGCTGACAAACAGTGGAAGTTTGTTGTTGAATCTCGTGGCAAATAGGTCCACCATCGGTTGATGCCACAATCGGAAAAGGGCATGGCATACGGACGGGTGAAGAGCCCACTCGCTGATCAGAGGCTTCTTGCGGGAGAGGGAGTCGGCTATGACGTTCAGGGGACCTGGAATGTGGAGCGGCAGCAGGCTGATGCGAGAGATGATGCAGAACTGAAAAATTTTGGACGTGATGCGGTGGAGGGAGTGAGAGCTAGTTCCACTGCCCTTGCAAAGGTAAGCTACTGCCGTTGTATTGTCGATATGGATCTGGACAGTTTTGGAGGATAGAAAGCCCTGAAAGTGGCGGAGGGCGAGAAGGACTGCACGAAGTTCTAGGTGGTTGATGTGTTCGGTGGTATCCGCTGGCCAGAGACCGGAGGCAGTGAGGTTGTCGACGTGTGCTCCACATCCAAGACGAGAGGCAGTCCGTGAACAGATGGAGGTCGGGGGAAGATTCGTGGATGGGAACGGACGCAGTTAAGTTCAGAACGTCCATCCACCAAAGCAAGGTCTCCACTGGGAAGGATGGGGTCCGGGCTTGAGGAGGCATCTGAAGAGCAAGGCTGGAGTCGCCCCCCCCCCCCATTGTGTCAAACGGTAGTGATGGAGAGGACGGGCCATCCACCTGCCGTAGGGAACGAGAGCCGCAAATGAGTATTGTCCCCACGGTGGACGCAAGGTCATGGAAGGAGTGACGTGGTTGGTGTAGAAATTGTCGGGTGGACTGTAGGTGGGAGCGGATCCGGTCTGGTGATGGGGCGACTGTGTCCTGGAGGAGGTCGAACGATACTTCTAGGAAAACAAAGCGTTGAGCTGGTAAGAGCCGGGACTTGGGGATATTGATACCGAAGCCCAGTTGATGAAAAAGTGACACGGCGGCGTGCAAGTGCTGCAGTAACCCGTGAGATGTCTGGTGGGGAAGAAGACAGTCGTCGAGAAGGGCGTGGATGCGGATTCCTAGTTGGTGGTGACACACCAAGACCGGGCGGAGGATTCAGGTAAAAATCCGAGGGGCCGCATTCAGCCTGAACGGCAGACAAAGGTATTCGTTAACCGTGTTGTCGAGGATGAAACGAAATACGTGGCGGACAGCAGCATGTAGAGGAATGTGAAGGTAGGCATCGGCCAGATCTAGGGATACTGACCAATCGTTTATCCGGAGGGACTCACGGATAGAGGATACAGTTTCCATTTGGAAATGCGGATTGAGGATGTAACGATTGAGAGGCTTGAGATTGAAGATTAGTCGCGGTCCACCGTTCTTCTTGTCGCAGAGGAATATATCGCTGTAAAACCCAGGAGAGAACGGAGGAGGAACAACACGGATAGCGTGTTTGTGGATGAGAGATTGTATTTCTAAACGTAAAGGGTGTGAGGGACGAGACTGACGATCCCACGGAGGATCGCCCACCGGAGGGGGAGCGAGAAATTTCAGCTTGGAGCCGTCGGTTATGATCGATCGAAGCACAGAATCGGTGGTAAGTGCATGCCAGGCTTTGGCATGGAAGCGGAGTCGACCCCCTACGGCTTGTAAGGGAGGAGGAAAGTCAATAGGATTTGTGGCTCCTGTGTTTGGAGTGCCGTCTGGAATCAGAGGATGACCGACCCAGGGAGTGTCCTCGTCCGCGGCCCTGGGTTCTGTATGGAAAGGGCGAGGCGGCCCGAGGAGTCTGAGGGGGCGGACATTCGACAGGCCTAATACCAAGAGATGATTCGGAAGGAGGATCAGCCTTCGGCTGAGTCGAAGGAGGACGCCTGGATCCTCTTGATTTGACGAAGCGCGGCTTCCGAGATATATCCAGGTGCGGAGCTACTTTTGGGATAAGGCCTCTGAAGAGGCACTCTGTCTCGTGGGTCGGCTGATTAGATTACGGAGAAGATGACGGGTAGACGCGTGGAGGTTAGGGGCGGTGTTGACAGCAACCTCTCGAAGCAGCAAGGTGGAGTTAAAAAGGGCCCTGGTAAACCAGTTCATGGCATGGTAGGTGGCGAAGCAACTCTTGCGGAAGACTTGACGGAGAGTTGACGAGTATCCTCAGGCGGGTCCGTATAGAGACGCTCGCACGTTGCGTTAGCGGCTGTACTGAGGACATCTGCTTGCGAAGCGGCCCGAAGGCCGAGCCGGAGGATGCGGTCGTTATCCCGCAGAACGAACACCAGGACCGCGGCCCGATGAGGGAGGTAGAGAAAGGAGCCGAAATCCAACTTTGTGTCGGCCGTAAGAAATTCCAACTGGAGATAGGTGTCAAAGTTACGAGGATTGCCGGTACCATCCACTATGGGTTGAAAGGAATAATTTTCTCGGCCCGGACGAGGCGGAGGATGTTCTTTGTCCAATTTTAAAGGAGATCCGTTTTCTAAAAGGATACCCCCGTTCCGAAGGAGGGTGGTGAGCAGCGTAGTGGATTGTCCAAGGAGAGGAGGTTGCAGCGGCGTTTGGTCCCGGAGGCCGAAGCCGTAGCCCGTGGCCAGGCCTCTGTTCTTGATAGTATCCGGTGCAGACGCGGATGGCTTATATAGAAAACAGTCTGGGATAATTTCTTCCACTGTCCTCATTAAATCTGGAAGAGGGATCTCAGAAGGATCTAGGTCGTTAGGGAACGGAGGCTCAGGTAAGCCAAAGTCCGTAGGGTCCGGAGAATAGTACAGATCTTGAATATCCGGAGGCGGAGAGGATAGCGGTGGTGGACGAGGGGGCGGATCGGCGGACGACGAACCCGCGGATACCGAGCAGCACTGACGCTTGGGGAGAGAGGCTAACCAAGCGGATGTGTAGTCCGGTTCTTTACGTTTGAAGGTACGTAGGGATGAGTCCATGAGGGAATGAACTTGAGATGGAGTGAGAGGCTCATCGGTCCGCTTAGAGGTATGAGAGAACCGGGAAGAAAGGTCCAAAGGTAGGGCGGATGAGGACGAAGCGAGTTTGGCCGCCGTTTTACGTGCCTTGACTTGAAGCTTTAAACGTGCGTACCGTTCCTTAGCATCGCAGGTCCGATGCAGGCGGCAGTTAGCCACATGGTATAGGGGATGTGGCGGTAGTATTGCACTGTGGAGGTAAGGATTCCGACAACAGCGGATTGGGAGGCGGAGGCTCCAGCATATCCTGTTCGGTAGTAATTTCGAGAACCTCAGCATTCTCGAAGGATGGAGCAACAGGGGAAGCGGATGAGCGAGAAAGGGGGATACCTCAGCGTCCCCTTAGCTCGCGGCATCAAAGCGGACGCGGATGCGAATGGCTGGTGCTAGAACGGAGGTAAGCACAGTCAAAACCGGAAGTGAACAGCGTGGTGCCTAGAGAAGAAAAGGTGAGAGCCGCCGCTCCGCATCGACTTTATATATGATGGAGGCTGCGCAGTGGAGATGCGCAGTAGCTAAGCGAACCGGAAGAACTCGTTTTATCTCTAGTAGAAACAACATTTGAGAAGGAGAATGCTAATAAATTGGGTAATGTATTTTTTCACGGCAAGTAGAAACCAATTTAACCTTTCGAAAACACGAACTTTAGGAACAAGTTAAGATACATTGTCTTCTTCTACATTACCACAACTCGAAGTTGACGACGCCGACCACCCACATTGGGATCATCTCATATCAGAATTATGCCGTGTGGGTTCCCATCTTTTTCATTCTCAGTATCACAAACAAATTTCACTGGGATTTAATGAAAGTCAAAAGACCTAATGTAATTGTTCTCCTACAGTGTTATTTTCGAACGTTTCGTGCTACCGAAGCTTCTGAAGGTGAAAGAGGGACAACAGGACTGTTCAGTACAAGACTGTTAGTTTATTTCACTGAAAATTTAAGGAACCTTTCCTATTGTTCTAAACTGTGGTTGTTGTTTTAAACTGTTGGTAAGATTTCTTAAGAATCCCTTTAGACTGACACATCTATGCTATATTCATTCCTGCAACAGGCAACACGGTACACTGCAGTGAGGAGTGCGGTGGATGATAGTTATTGAACTACCAATTGTCTCATTTACTTCAAAAAAGTTGACATAAAGGCAAGGCAATGGGTACCATTATCTCCAAAATTGTAGGGATGGTCTACTTGCAATTATATTTGCAACGCATCGAGAGTTTACATTATTTATAATTGTATAATGGTAGTATGATTATAGATAATGGTATTACCATTACAATTCAGGGTAAAAAAAAAAATAAAGACAAAAGTGACCCCCCCCCCAAGCAAGCCAGTTGGGCCACTTCTGCAAGCCTTTGCCCTAGTTTATACATTTCTTAACCCTTTTAGGTCCGAACGACGATATGTCGTCGTCGCAATTCCGCTGCAAAAAAGCCCAAATGACGATATATCATTCGCTCAGTTCTACGCCCTGTTAAAAAAACAACCCTATTGCGTACATCGGAGGCTAACTCCGATTGAATTAGGTATTTTGGAACGTATATTAAAGGTTTATTTCGGTTTATTTAATTCAAATCATCTTTTTATTACTTTAAGTCGATGTTATTGTTGGCATCGTCGCCAAAATTGACGTGAAAATTGCGTTTGTTTGCTGAAAACAGCCCTTGGTTCAAACGATCGTATCTCCGGAACTATGCAACGTGCAGCCGCCACCTTGAGCGCGTTCCAGAGAGGCCGTGCGTTCCGTTTGGCAAAGCGCTTCAGCGCTTATCAGAATCACTGTCCCATTTGCGTGAACGCTTCGTTTGCTGAAACGCTCATGACTGTTCCGTTTGCAGGCGCTGAAAAAGTGCTTCGAAGCAACGCGAAGCAGAAAAATTGGTGCTTTTTTGGCTTAGCTTCAAGATGGCCGCTCCCTTGTACGTGAACGCTATCGAAGTGACGTGAGATAATGGCTAATTTTTCAGCCTAACGGTCGACTCTATTGAGACTTCCAGATGCCATACCGATAATTAGTTTTGTGTGCTCGCTGAAACACAATTTATAAAACGAATTTTCAAAAAATAAAGTTGCTATTCTTGATTTCCTACTGACGTGTGTAGCAAGTCAGTGCATCCTTCGCAAGTACGTGCATAGTCAAACATTTTGAAAAATATTTCGTAATTGTTAATTGTTTGCTTAGTTTGCCAGACTGAATCCCTTCACTGCAAACAGACCAAATAAAGCTACATCGTCTATACAGTGCTGGAAAACAACTGGCGCGTGTGTTTTTTACGAAGCACCCAAATATTCCCAAACGAGTTATTTTTATAAAAACGCCAGCCATCTTGTTTCCTACTATGATCGTTCCATTTGCTCGCAAAGTGCCAAACGTCTACTGGTGACTTCAGCATTGAGCCAAGAAAGCTATTTGCTGAAGCGCTTTGCCAAACGGATCGCACGGAGGTGATTCCCAATTTTCTAGCCCGCGAAAAATGACGTCATCAACTCAACCGGTGCCTGTATTCCTCGAATGAAATGTGCTGTTTCAACGGCCCTTGTTCAAACTCTTCCCTATCACGTGCGCTGATTGATTCGTTCGCGGGACGTGACCCGTCAGCCGTTCATTCGTGACGTCACGCAAAGTGAGTCAAGGTCGTATCCAATGGCGCTAGCAGGGAGCGCGTTCGCTTGCGGGCAGCTGGTCAAAATGGCCGCTGAGGACGAAAAGGTAGTGAGCTTTCAGCGATCATAAATATTGGGGGAATAAAGTAACTTTAAATTATTTTTATGGTAGTAAAACATAAAATAATGATTTCGGAAGTGATAACAGGCGTTGTGACGGAAGAATATCGAGTGGATGTTATCATTCCGAGTACTGTAAGTTGAAACCATCGTTAGCACTGTTTGCATAGTCGAACTTTAGGATTTTTATTTAACAAAGAAAATGTAGGACGATGGTCCCAATTATATTTCTGTTCAATAATTTACAATATAATTATTACGTCTGCAAATTTTCATATGCCAAGACCGCGTAGTTTTTTTAGTAGAATTAATTTTCGTGAGGCATGCAACTTGTTCATGGCATCCATGCTGCGGCCATGGCCTTTCTCGCTCGCGAATTGAAAAAATGGCGTGGACCTAAAACGGTAAAATTCGAATATTTTAATTACTGACTAGCAAGATAGCCTAAATGCTCGCCATGCTACTCAGACCCCTTGTTTTAGCTTCTGGTGGTTAATGATATAATGCTGTAGTGTGCTAATGGTATATAACATAATGCCATAATTTCCATGTGCAACACTGTGTGTAACTATAGTATGCTGAACATTTCTGCTTACTTGTACATTTCTTAAGAGGCTGAGAAGCCAAAAGAAAATGTGTATATTTGACGGAAGACATTCGTTAATAATTCCGTCCTTCCAATAAACAATTGCATGCGCTGCATGCGTGCAATGTTAGAGAAAATTTTGCTGATAACAAAGATACCATCGTGTCTTCAGATTTCATCCCCACAAAATTTAAAAGGAATGTCGGCACACTACCTGGAAAGACGAAATAGGACATTGTGTGCTTAACTATTTTTTATCTACCAGCAGCAGCAGTTTGAAACTGCTACAAAAATTTACCTACAAGCCCAGGTTTCAATTGTATATTCAAAGCTATACAACATGGGTACCATTTGTATTTACAGCCATCTTCCTGTACATTATTGTGATGTTATTATAAAGCTATTGCTTCCCCTTGAGTCGCAACAATTCTGATTACAATTTTATGATTATGGGTCTTGTGCAATGGAGCATCATTTAAAACCCAAAGTTCCAAAAAGTAGGTCTAAAAAATGCCAGCACTATATGAAATAGCAACCAGGAACTGCATGATACAAGTATATAATATTTATTATTCATCTGCTGCCTGATGTAAAATTATTCTTATCACTCAATGGACGACGAAGCTTGCGCATAGAAAATAATTGAGCGTGCCCGAATTAACCACAAATAATAAGCATTTCATACAATACATTCATTTAGAAGATATTTTAAGCAGGTTTTGCAGTCAGCATTAAAGCAGACAGATAAGCAAACACTACTAGACTATACATGCTAATCAAAATATTTGTTTGAAGGTTGTAGCATGCCAACAGAACATGCACAATAAACGGCAGACACAATTAAAACAGCAAATTACATAACGCGCTGATGCAGGCAAGCAAACTAAAAGAAAAACAAGTATTTTGAACAAAAAAACCTACTTCAATTTTGGAACAAGAAAATTTCAGAAACAAAAGAGGTACTTTTAATGGTGTGCTGCCTTTACTCATAAAACATGCCAAAGACAAAGAAAACAACATGCATGTGTTTCCAATATAAATTTATTTCAAAATTGTATTTACAATAACAAAACACTAACAAAGGCTCCATCTCATTGAAAGAGTGCTTAAGAAGAGAACAAAATTAAATTCAGATTTTTACCTAACAACGATTGATGTATCACAACCAAAAAGAACACACAGTTCAATAAGAACTTTTAGACTCGCCTAAAAATTTTATTTCCCAGTCATTTAGCTAGATGATAAAAATTACTTCAAGTCAGTTCAGTCAAACATACCTTTCCTTGTTTTTTTAAAAGCTTTAAAATGTATTAGGTATTATACGTTTGCATCAGTGAGAAGTATATAGAGAAAAGAAAAGTTTTATTTTTTAATAATTTATACCACCGTAAACGTGCATAACTTTTAACGCTATTCTAACTCTAAACAAAATTTTGGAAAAAAATTGAACAGACTATGACATCAGCTATATGTAAAAATTTATTTTATAAGGCATTGAATGATTTCAACTATACAATTATGATATTTGAAAGTAATTTTGAAATTTTTTTGCATTTTGTGTGGCTCTCAATAAAAAATGGCCGACACCGCTTAGCCATCTTAAAAAAAAGGTCTGGTAATTCTGCAAAATTATCCCATACAGAGTTCAATTAGAGCAACCATTCAAATTTAGAGGTAAAAATGTCAACACACTCTACTGTTTTTGATGAATGTAGGCGAATTTTCAATCCAGATCACGGATCTTCTTCAGGCCGAAAGAATATTTACATTATTTACACAACATCAGGAACACACACTTGACTACATCAAAGCTTCAACTCTGAAGTGTTCGTTTGGTTTTTTTGAAGTTTTATTACTTTATTGCCCCTGTTGTGATTGGGCCGGTTTTGGTGTTTCGTGCTGCTATGGTTTGTGGCCGTGGGTGCAACGGTTTTGTGGGTTTTGTGGGTGCTGCTATGGTTTTGTGGGTGGTTTTGTGGGTAACTAAAGGTGCCTTTGGCCACATCAAGGCTCTCCTTCCCGTCACCCACAAAACCATAGCAGCACAAGACACCAAAACCGGCCCATCACAACAGGGGCAATAAAGTAATAAAACTTCAAAAGACAAAACGAACACTGCAGAGTTGAAGAAACTTTGATCTAGTCAAGTGTGTGTTCCTGGTGTTGTGTAAATAGTGTAAATATTTTTTTGGCCTGAAGAAGATCCGTGATCTGGACTGAAAATTCACTGACATTCATCAAAAACAGTTAAGTGGGTTGACATTTTTACCTCTAAATATGAAACCTCAACATAAAATGCTGATTTTTTATTCAACCATTCAAAGTTTGGATTAAAGATGGGTTATCATTACATCTTACACGTATACAGAGTGGTCCACAAAAAACTGACAACCAAAAACAGTCCAACTTTTCTAGTTAGCACCCCTCAGAACCAGGAGAGGATAGAAATCTTCCCGTTTCATTAGATTTGATTTATGTCGTCTCCTGCTTCTGAAGGGTGATAACTAGAAAATTTGGACTTAGAAAATATTTGGTCGTCAGTTTTTTGTGGACCACCCTGTATGTTTTTATGTAACTTGTATAGAAAAATGGTGATAATTTGCATAACCAAATCGTGGAACATCTCATTATTCTTATAACTTTGAACACCCAGGCTATATATTTTTTTTAATTCGTTCATAACAAATCAAGCATGGTGTTATATGTATAAGTGCTTCTATACATGAACAATTTTTTTACAAATTTGTATATTTGGCTGTGTTATGAGCAAAATTGTGCAAACCGTTGAAAGTCATGCACTTTACAGTATTTTGTCAATGTGCGGTAATTTGTGAAAAATACTTCCAAGTTTTATTTTATTTTAATTAACCCTCCCACCCAAAACTGTTCGAAGTTATGCACTTTTACAGTACCCTTTGTTTGACAATCTTAATAAACAAGATTTTAAAATCGACCTTTTAAAGTCTGTGTTGTGCTATATAACACTTATCAACTATATTATTATTTAAATCTCACTTACTTTCAAGCAAATTTTAGGGTTCATTCAGATCTACGTCTTTAGGAAAGATGCTGATCTTTCACAATTTTGGGTGTTATATACCAATAATGGGCCTATCTATAAAATTCAACGTATTGGCACAAGTAGCTGCACTGTTCAACTAGAAAAACATTATTGGAGAGAAAATGTTTTCAAAAATACGCAGTAGTTTTGTCTAACAACTGAGCTACCAAGCACGTGAATTAATTCCACCACTTATTTTAGTTTTATTAATACAACTGAAAACTGATAGTCATCAAACCCGAACACAAGAAATTACGAGCCATCCACTGCTAGTACAAAAGAATTAACAAGCTCTTAACAATAATCAAAAGGCTGTAAAAAACAATTTCATACTGAAACGCGTGAATGTGAAATACTGCAATCTTTATTTTGCATAAATGTGTTGTCATTGCACATGCAAGTTGTAACTGAATAGACCGCCTAGCAGGTGCCAACAACTTATTTGGCTAGCTACGACACAAATTTTTTTTTTTCTTATTTTTTTTTTTGCAGGGCAGAAGTTCCCACACTAGATACAATTTTCTAATAACTGTACAAGTTGTAGTTCACAGTGTGTGGTTTAGCTTAGCTATAGGTGCTATCACCACAATGAAGAAACAATGATAGGTGTGTAATGCGGGTTGGTCAGTGAGGCACTTATCGAAGAATGACTATGTCCCTTGAGGTACGCGAACTGTTACAAACTAAATGTATGAATGGCATTGGCCAAGTTGTAATAAATATATAGCAGAAGAGTTTGTTTCCAACTAAATGTCTCAAGGTGAGTTTCACTGCTGAATAATTTTAATTCTACAACTGCTCAACACATAATGAACAAGGAAGTTCACCTACATGAAATTACACAAACACCACCATGAAAACAATATTACAACTGTTCTACTTGAATTTTCGTTAAAGTTCCTATTGTTCTGTTTACCTGCTTCAGAAACTTTAAAAACACACTAAACTTTCAAAAATTACGTGGCTGCAGCTCAGAAAATCAAATGATCGTGCTGGTTTTTGAACGACCACTGATCTACATTTTGTCTTGCTGATGGCGCATTTTTTGTAGAGGACAGTGGCAAGCTTGGGTTGCACCAAACGGTCAATCTTGTCATATGTGGGGCCCTGTGATGTTCAAGAAACTTCTTTTTCAGGTAGTGAACCTCCTACCAGCCAAGGATTCCAGCGCTCTAAGGTGTGCTTCTTGTCTGGAATTTGATTCCTACTCCCACTGCGCCTCACTTAGGGGCACAGTGCGGGGTTACACAGGGTGTCCAAAAGTCCCAGAACACCCTCACAACTTTTTAAGGGGTAGAAAGAAAATAGTGAAACTCTGGTTAAAGTATCTACCTTTTTGTACAACCGGCATTACGCCTGCCCCCCCCCCCCTTTTTTTGGGGGGGGGGGGGGGGGGGCAGGAGCCACAACTCAGAAATGTTCAATGGAATGGGGGGCAAAGGAATACCTTATTTGAAAGGTCTTCATTAGGCAAGTAAAGTGCCGCAACGATAGTTTCGATACGATGAGCCCAACCAAAATGGCAGCCGATCAGACATTAGGGAATTTCCTCTGCATCCTTATGTCTTACTCAGGCTGAAGACGTCGTAAAGGGACGTAGGTGGCAGCAAAATGCTTCTCTCAATTTAGTTGGATTACACCCATGTCTTTTGCGGTTTGAAGCCCAGAGTGTGAGCCTCAGGAGGGGGCCGTAGGTTGATATTTCTTAAGTTTTCGTGCATTTTTGTCGTAATTTAACTGTGTTTTGTAACAATTTCGGCAGTTTTTACGAGTTTATTTGACTTGGAGGGGGCCACAGCCCCCTTAGGCCCCTCCCTTTGATCCGCCCTTGTTTTGGTGTAACCCAAGCTTGCAAATGTACTCAACGAAAAATGGGCCACCCAAAAAGACATGATATAGATTTGTGGTCGTTCAAAAACCAGAGCGATCGTTTGATTTTGGGAGCTGCAGCCATGTTATTTTTGAAAGCTTAGGGCATTTTTAAAACTACTTTAGAAAGTGAACGGAATAATAAGAACTTTACTGAAAATTCAAGTAGAACAGTTGTAATATTATTTTTTTTTGGTAGTGTTTTTGTGCAGTTTCAAGTTGATGTCGTTTCAAAACCACTGCAAACGCCGGTTGATGGTATTCCATAAAGGAAGTACATGGCCTGCACGATTTAAACTACCAGCATGTAAGCCAAAAATACCACCTTAGTAATAATGGTCGTTGAGAAGTGTTGCCCTAAAAAATCGAAACGCATCTTCAAAAATATGAATAAATACAAATGTATAATTCTTTCGGAGTAATTCAGATTCAAAACAAAAACTTTGCCCACACTAATGTCAACCAAAACAAAGATCTGTCAATCAAACGTGAAGATATAACTTCAACGGTTCAGTGAATTTAAAACGATTGAACCAAACAATTAGAGTCAAAAGCTCTTTTATCTTGTCATAACCTTAGAACAGAATTTCATTTGTTTTATATTTCAAACTCACGTACGTGGATTTAACCAAAAGAAACATTTTGCCTAGCATCGTATCGACAAATAAGTTTCTTGTGGATCTACAAAAAGTAGTAACTAGAAAATGTTCCATTGGGTTATGTAATTTAGTAGGAGGATGTGATCTAGAATGTCTGCTTATATTTGATGAAAAAGATCAGGTTAAGACCACATTCAACGCAAATAGGAAACTTCACGGTTTTTAACCATTTGGGATGGGGCGATTAAAAATTAAAATTAAAAAGAATGGTGAAAAAAGTCAAGACAACTATAGGCTAGGACTACTTAGGTTAAAATAAATAAATATGATAAATAAATAAATAGATATGTCTGTAAAATTAACAACGACCCTCTTCGTCAAATTAAGTTAAGATTGTTGCATATTATGCAGGTATGTGTCTTATTCTGCGAAAAATTAATACAATTGTAATTTTACAAACGTCTAAATTTTACACCATTGGCACAAGGTAGACCATTCAGTATGACCTATACGATTAAAATAAAACAGATTGCGGCACAGCAACACAAAGGTGAAACCCTTGGGGTGGAGGGGGGGAGCAAATTAAAGTCAAAGAATGGTGAAAAAAATCAAGATTACATTAGTATCTGACTACTTACGTTAAAATAAATAAAAACATAAATACACCTGATACAAAAGGTCTGCAAAATTCATAAAGACATTAAGTTAAGATTCTTGCACATTATGCAGGTTTGTGTCTTATTGTACTTTTAACGTCTTAAATCTTACACCACTGGCACAGGGTAGACCATTCAGTACGACCTAGTATGATTAAAAAAAAAAAAGACTAAAATACCAGGGTCACCTTGGTTGATTTTAGTTTTTGTTTGCCTATACGAAAATATACATTACCTTTTTTAACATAGCAGTTTGCCCCCCCCCCCCCAATGGAGCTCGATATCCCTAGCTTGAAAGTTAGCTTCCCTGCCGGACTCGAATCCTACTGCGCATGACAGGAACTGGGATCGCCTATATAAGCGGATCGCAGCGATTCCCAGCATTTTTCTTCCAGCCCTCATGAACCTAGTCCATCAGAGAAGAGGCTTGGGCGGGTAAATATACATTACCTTTTTTAACATCGCAGTTTACCCTCCAATGGAGCTCTATATCCCTAGCTTGAAAGGTGGCTTCCCTGCCGAGCTCATATCCTATTGCGCATGACAGGAACTGGGATCGCCTATATATGCGGATCGCAGCTATTCCCAGCATCTTTCTTCCAGCCCCCATGAACCTAGTCCATCAGAGGGGAGGCTTGGGCGGGTAACAGGTAATGTATACTTTCGTATAGGCAAACAAAAACTAAAATCAACCATATAAAGAAAGAAATCACAAGGTAGGGGGTAAATGAAGCAAGCAGTCTGCATTAAAGACTGGCCTTGTGAGGATACACCAGGTGCCCCTGGCATTTTAGTCTTTTTATTGCCACGAACATATCCATTACCTTTTTTAACATAGCAGACCTCATCACAAAAGGCGGCAAGCTAGGTTCGGAGTACCCGCGTTGCGAGCCGGCACCCCCATGGAATGTAAGAAGACAACCAAAAGAACCTCATCCCGGACCCTGCAGTCCCATGGGGAGAGCAACAGGAACAGCAAGATGCCGGGAGAGGTACCTTAGGGGTCCTCCCCTTGGTGCAAGGCAAAGATGCAAACAAATAATGGAAGCCATATCACCTTGGGTTGGGAAGTGACGGCGACTTGGGAACAGGAGCGTGGTGCTGAAGGACGAGCCGCAGGAACCGTAGCGGAGGCAGGCGGCAGGAGCAAAGCACAAGTCAAGACGTTCGACCGGGAGAACGACAGTCTGGAAGAGCCGAGAGTTAGGACCATGAGGAGGGCTTATCCGATGTCCTGCCCCTGGCGAGTTAGTGAGAGAGTTGTAGAGAAGAAGGTCCGAAGTCTGGAGTAGGAACCGGCATGATAAGGAGCCACGTACTGAGAAGTTCAAGACGACAGATGCGGTTGATGGAATCCGATAGGGAAGTGTTCATAATCGGGTGCATGGCGGAATTGCGCGTGTCGTCATGAAAGTGTCGGTGATTCCTGAAGCTGTAAGTACACGGTAGAGAAGGAATAATTCGAACGGGAACTCAGAGGTCGGAGAGGGTTGGCTAGAACCAGAAGAGCATGTCGTGAGTCAGAACGCTGGAAGCGGCGTGGAATCCCTTGGAAGATGGCACGGGACAGAAATGGGAAGGCAGGAAGTTGGAACACGGGAACCGTTGCGGGGAAAGCTTCCACAGAGTAAACTTGGGGAATGGACAAGAAAAACGCCACTCTGGCAGACCGGAGAAGTCTTAAGTCTGGTATAGGAAGGTCGGAATGGTATGCCCAGGAGTCTCTCGTGTAAAGAAGGGAGTATAATCGGAAGTTTGGCATAGTAGAACAAACACAGTCCGGGAAGAAGCGAGAATATGCAGAAGGAACTGACAGATCATAGGAATGGAGGTTCTTGGGAACACGGACGGAAAAGTAGTAAAGCTTTCCACTGATTCCGGAAAAAAGCATCAGCATGTATACAGGCAATAGTGCAAAGGGCACAAGGCGTTAGTGGATGCTGAGTGGCCGTGGGTGTCCTGACCAGGAGGATAGTGAACCGGGAACGAAACGTAAACAAACGGTACCGGGCCCGGCTTCGGGCTTTGGCCTGAACACCAAGCCTTGGTTCACCGAGAAGCAGAAGATGCACTAGTGCTCAAGTGTAGTTGTGAAGGAGAACAGGAGGCATCATGGTGCAGACCAGGTTGTGTGATGAGAAGGCTTTGAAGCGCAACCTGAGGCCTATAAGGGAGGAGTTCATGGTCCTGGAGGACAAAGAACTGAAGGCGTATTGAACAGTAGGTTCCGTAGCGCAGGTCGAAGGGTGTAAGTTAAGGCGTTCCGCTGCCGAAAGGGAATCGACAGGAAGGAGAACGGCTTGACTGTGTGTTACACCGGAATGGTGGAAGACTTGATGAGAGCATTTGAGATGAAGAGAAAAGGGTACCGGACCCGGTCGCGAGCCTGGGACCGAACCTCGGGTCGCGGTTGTCCTTAAAGAAAAGGAAGGACGGTACACGGGTATGTAAACAGAATGGTAGCCCTAGTCAATGTAGGGTGGTTAAGAAGATGCGGACTGTAAAAGGCTCCGGGCTGAGTGTTGGGACCCGGTCTGGTGGTAAGCATTAGCGGCGTTGAAAATTCGGGCCAAGGAAAGGGTGAATCCGGAATCCAAACATCGATCCTCTTCAGGGACTGGCGCATGTACTGCTGGGACCAACGCCAGTTTCTGCAGGAAGTAGAGTGAACTTCATCGGGTAGGGACCGGGCCTGGACAGGCAGCGTGGGCCCGGAAGCCAATGCTCTAAATACGTGAAGAAGAAAGGAACCTGGCAGGAACAAGTTTCAGGCCAGGCGACCTGGTGGGACGGCTGAGGCCGATTGGTAATGTAGCTATGTCCTTGTTGAGAGAAGGTCCGTATGCCTCTATCCTAGTCCGTACGCCGCACCCCCCCCCCCCCCCTCCCCTGGTATGAAGCGGAGCGGAAGGTAATTTGAGGGGAACCGGGGTAACCGTGTCAAACTCTTTCGTCAAGAAAGGAACCAGGAACAGTGGTTGACCAGAGGAATGGCGATGAGCCGCCCGGGTCAAAGGGCTTGATGATGATAATGGTACGGTAATCAAGAACCGACGTGAATGGAGCAGCCCGTTGGTTACCGAGGTGCACACCTTGGAAGGAGATCTCTGAGACATGCCGACGTGATGTTGTTGGTAACGATGAGCGTTCGAGAGGCCAGACGGGCAGTGGAGTGCTGTTTTACCTGAGGTGCTGGGCCCGGGCCTCCACCCCCGTGCGACCAAGTGCACGGGCGCGGCGCACCTCCACAATAATTCCAAATCGTAGAACAGGAGGTTCTGTGGAAGAGACCGGAATCGTGTGGTGACGAAGCAAAGGGCTCAAAGTACGTTTTGAGACTTGTAGGGCTGTAGGCTTACAGGGCAGGGAACTGAAGATGACACAGTCCGTTTGAAAGGTAACATCATGGTCTGGAAAGGGAATCGCCTGGAAAGCCGAGCGGCTGGGAGTAGTGTAGGAACGGTCCTGAACAACCAAGAGATCTTCAGCTGGAAAGGCAAGGAACCAAAGGTGGGATGAAGAAAAAGGAACCGGGCCCGGCCTTGAGCCTAGGCAGGAACGAAGAATGGCAAAGCAATCGTAGTTGGAACGCAGGAACGGCCGAAAGATCCCTCACCTGAGGGGAAAAAATGGAAAACGGAACGTAGAAAAAAAGCCTGGGCCCGAACCTCAAGTCTTGGTTACTCATGAAGAGGAGAATGGACCGAAGCTCAAGTCATCAAGCATAAAGGCTGTCCCAGTCAATGCAGAATATAGGAAACATCGCAGCCTATTGGTGAACAGGCAGAAAGAAACCGCAGTGCTTGTGCAGGCAAGGAAATAGCGGATGGTGGTCCGTTAAAGGTCCCGGGACCGGACATAGGGACCCGGTCCCATGCCGAGGCATCAAATGCGTGAACCGGTAGGCACAGGAAGGGCAATATTCGATGAAAACAGCAATCTTGCCAGAGTCACAAAGGTAGCAGGTTGCAGACCGCAAGAGGGTCCTGGCCGGGTGTTGAGGCCCGGTTCAAGTCTCGGTAGACAAGAATAAGCGGTACTGAAAATACTAAAAGTTTGGGGGTGAAGGTTCGAGACGACGATCCTCTTCAGGAACCAGCATACTCACGCCAAGAAGGTAGACAGACGGCGGAACATGGATCGAGAAAGGACCCGGGCCGAGCGCAGGGGCGATCGTAGTACGAAGCGGAATCAGACCTAACACCAGTCCGACAACGGCGACGCTTGGAAAGTAACAGGATACAGGCGTGTGGTGAGGCAGGAAGACAACGGATCGCGGCCTGCAAAGGACCCGGGTCGGGTGTAGGGGCCCAGTTCCAGTATGCTGACGTCCAAACAGAACGGAATCGAGACGACGGTCTGTGTAGGGGAATCGCAGTACCAGTAGCAGAAGGAAGGTAACAATTGACGAACCACAGCGGAAAGAGGTTTGCCAAGGGGCCCAGGCCAGATGCTGGGGCCCGGTTCCAGCCCACTGGCCGCCAGGCAGTGGCAGAATCGAGAGAGCAAAGCAAGGGGAACCGAGCCAAACCCAAGCGGAGGGCCGGGGTGAGAGCAAGCACACTTACTAATTTCATAAGAGACACACAGCCTGCAGGGGACAGACGGACAGTAGGTGCAGTCCTCAAGACGAAGGGATAACAACATCTTCATAACGGCAGGCGCACCACAAACGCGGTCCCCACCTGGCCGTCCAAACCTTCGGTGGCTAAAGCAACAGACCGGGCGACCTCCTGTTCCTGGTCCGCAGGTGTTGCAGGAATCGGAATTGTCAGGCGGTGCAAGGGACCGGGCACCGGTTAGAGGACCGAGCACCAACGGCAGGAAGAAGTCCACAGACAAGAGCGGAATCGGAGAAGAATCGGCAAAGAGGAGAGCTCACAAACAACCACTCGTGGTGGCTGCCTAGGAAGAAAGATGCTGGGAATCGCTGCGATCCGCTTATATTGGCGATCCCAGTTCCTGTTATGCGCAGTAGGATACGAGCCTAGCAGGGAAGCCAACTTTCAAGCTAGGGATACAGAGCTCCATTGGAGGGGGGGGGGGAACTGCTATGCTAAAAAAGGTAATGATATTTTCGTGGCAATAAAATTCGTGGCAATAAAAAACAAATTGCTTCACAGCACCAAAGGTGAATATATTTTGATCCCTAAATACGCAAGATAACGTAATTTGTGAATTTTGTGGGTTTCAAGTTACTGTCATCCTAATTTTACAATCCTCTTCAGCCACACCAGGAAAACGTCTAAGTCAGCAGAGGCATAGTAGTGGCCACCACGTTCCTTGATACTGGCAGGTGAATGCGACAAGAGGAGAGGCCAGGACGTTAACTTATCGTGAGTGTTCAGGAATACTCACGATAAAATTACACAACAGCACCTCGACTACAGGGACAAGAAAGTTCGCAGATCTCGTCCAGCAGCCACATCCTTGCAGCAGTTTCACTTGTTGAGATGCGGTGAGGGAACCATGCAGGTATTATTTTCTTTGCACATGTTCTACAAGTGGGAGGTATTAAGTTAGTTTCTAAAATCCCCAAAGTGTCCCAAACAACTTCATCCACTGGAGTCCTGTTAAAAGTCATCAAGGAGGAGGATGCTCTAGAACTTAGTGGGTTATTATGGTCACATTCCAGAAGACCGACGTCATAGACACAAATGACAATGATGCCGATGGAAGACGGATTATTTGTTGGGGAGACTGTCCCTGTGTCTGCTGAATAGATCACACTCATTCCTTCGCAGTTCGGAATCCTTGCTTTCATCTAAGTAGAATCTGAGAGCTTGAACTGAACACTGCAATTTCTTGGGTTCACCTCCAACAACAATATGCTTGAACGATGAATGGAATGGGCAGCTTAAATGGGCTCAGTTTCTTGTGTAGGAATTTCACGAATGAGTAGAAATTCAAGAAATTCAACCCACGAAAACAGAGAATCCCATTCTGGGAGAGGGATTGAAGGTCAGTATTCAGTGGCCAGAGGCAAAGGCCAGCAGGACACTTATCTTCTTGTGAATGCTGGCAACAATGCTTAAGTCTAAATATATGTTAAGTGTTCATTCAGGAAGCTTCCAAATACTAACAAGGGGTCCCAGGTTTTATCAGTTGCCACTGAATACGCCACTCAGCCACTAATCAACTCTAATATTCTGTAATCGTCCAGAAAAGATGTGTAGTTAAAAGCCCGAAAGACATAATACAATGCCAATCTGTACCTAACAGTTTCGAAGACAGCATGAATGTCGTCTGAGAATAAAACTAAAGATGATATAAGGCATAAAGTTGCAGCCATGACATCAATTTTCCCATTGCATCTACTTCCCTTCGTATATCTAATAACCAACACTGAAATGATTGAATGACATGGCTGGCAATCTCCTATGTACCACCTGGGGGCCCCCCCCCCGA
This sequence comes from Lithobius niger, assembly GCA_023313725.1. Lineage (NCBI taxonomy): Eukaryota > Metazoa > Arthropoda > Chilopoda > Lithobiomorpha > Lithobiidae > Lithobius > Lithobius niger. The sequence goes on from JAHWFP010196811.1 coordinate 26,982, forward strand.
GCTAAGGAAGAAAAGATGTGGATGGAAGCGCTTGTTAATACATAAGTTATTACGTCAATTTTCAAATGAATACAGGCCCTAAGTTTTGAACTCAACAATATGCAGACAGCTAAAGAGCTTCAAACAAGACAAGCAGCACTAGGATTGAACCAATGGCAACGAAAACACACAAAATGGAGACTGCACAGAGATAATTCATGCAACGATATGGATAACTGTCTAGGAATTTGCCCAGTTTTTTTTTTTTCGGGTGGTTGGCCTCATTATATATGAATTGAACCCTAGAACCGTCAAGAGTACAAAACAAGAAGAAACAAGTCCATAAATCACAATAGGTAGTAGGTTACACCAAAGCTCTCAAAAACAAAGTAAGAAATTGGACAAAATCATGGTTAGACTGGCAACAGATAGTCAATAGAATGACTGACAGAGTAGAATAGACTGACAATACAATGGCTAGAATGACAACAGACTGGTTATCAAAAAACAATAATGTGTTTGAGAAAGAACATTCACCGCTGTGTGTGCTGGGATGGCCGAAGAGAATTCTTGTCACGTATTAATTCAAGGCACAAAGCCTTAGAAATGCATAAAATACAATAATGTCAGCATTTCAAGGACAAAAACAGGACCTCAATGGTCTTAAATATACCTATGTCGGAAAGGATCACATTGCTTTCGTATGACTCAGATTTTAATTGTCAAAAGCTGAGTATTTGTAAAGAACTAAAATTGCAGCTTGCACTACGAGTTGCCAAAAAAATCTTGTAAAACAAGTTCATATACAAATTATACTCCCTTGAGTTAATAAACCTTCTTGATTGTTTTAAAGTGCACACAATTACACAAACAAAAAATTGTGTACATATACACAATGTGTGACAACACGTCTGCTAGGATCGTATGCTGTTTGATTTTAAATACACCTTAATCTTGCAACATATTGCACAGCCGCCTTAGCACGCCTTTTGGGGGAGGGGGGAGACCTTGAAATTGGTTTCTCTTCACTAAAACTGTTTACAACAACTTGTATTTAGAAAATCGAATTAATAAACTAACAGTCGACCAATTCGAACACTAGAGCTACGCCTTAGGAAAAGAGGAACCCTGTTCTTATTGCATGAAAGATTCATCAACAAAGACAGCAGCGATCCATTTTGTAGCACCATACAAGCTTTCAAATCAGCAAAAGCTTACTTCGCACCTAAGTTATTGTCCTTTCTAAAGTTTTCATGGCAGAAACGCATAAAATGGTCACAATCAAAGCTCATTTTGCCCTTCATTGTTATTATTTTATAAATTAGCAGTGTAATTGGATGCAAAAGAATGCAAGGGATGAGAACATTGAGCAATCATTAGCCATTTACATCTACATTACATGTACACCATTTTCAGCAGCAGATTTCACCTGTTTAAAGTTTGTAGATTTGGTCAATCTTGAACTTTTTCAAAAATATCAGGTAACATTACAAATATGACAATGCATGCTACTATAAAACATTTTTCTTCCACTTTAACCTTGTTTTTGATAGTCATTGTAAAAACTATACTAAGTGACTAGGATAAACAACTTCAACAACCAGTTCTTAGAAAGTATCACCCAAGTCCCAATAAAAAATTGAAAGAAACCCTTTTTGAGCAGGTTATCTATGGCTACAGTGCGTGCAAAAATCCAAGCATGCAGAGAAAAGTGACTAGCTATTGTTTAATTCTAAACACCTTGGGAACGGTCCTAGCCTTGCGCAGGATCTTCTTTGGCCCTGCAGGTGATTCTGGGGTTGAAGCCGAGCTGGAACTGCTGGCATGGGCAGTGGGGGAAGCTGGCGCAGTGAAGCGCGGTGCGGTCAGTGGCACGGCAGGCTCAGGCACCACCGGCTGCACCGGCCGGGGTGGCTTAGCAGCCATCTTTTTCAGACTAGCTTTTCGTTTCTCGCACATCATTTGAACATCCTCAATACGCTTTAACACCTGAAATTACATAAGACCAACACCAGTGAAAAAAATTAATTATTTATATGAACAGTAATCATCAACCAGGTAGCTTTCTGACTTGGCGATAATTCCCCAACCACTTTCCCAAAGCTTTTGTAGCAGTTAACATATTTAACCCTAGTACTATTCACTGACCAAAGCTGGTTAGGATTAAAATAATTTCAGTTAAGTATCAGCAGTATCTGGCCAAAGTACACACAAATTTTTCTATAGCAATACCCCATTTTTTTCTACTATGTGAGAATTACAGTATTGTTATTAACAAACTAATGCTACCCACTGTATGCGAATAACAAAGAAATTCTAGTAGGCAAATATGTTCTGCATTACAAACGTTACAAATGGCAGAAACGGCCCATTAAATGGACATTTATAAGTTAGTACAGCCACGGATCCAGAGGGGGGCGGTCGGAGCTAGTCAATTTAGATGTATACCCTGAAGTAATTGTAATAGAAGAAGTAAACTTTGCTGTTTCTGACCCAGAAAGACATGCTGACGACATACTAAAAATCTAGAAAAAAAACATTTTGCCGGCCCCCAGCCAGGCCGGCTAAAAATGGTTTCTTTTTGCCTAAAACATACTTAACCTGATAATTTTAGCATTACATTGTCCCAATGTGATGTTCCCCTGGAGGTTTCTTCCGGTGCGCAGGCGCCTGCTTGCATATCCCACTGTGCATGTGCGGCGCATGTGCGGCACAGTCCTCCCTTATAAAAGCGAGAGCGTGGACGCTTTCGGCATTCATTTTACTCTCAATATGTCAGGCGGTGACTCGAGAGGGGAGGTAGGGCAGGAGTTAGGTTAAGTATGTTTTAGGCAAAAAGAAACCATTTTTAGCCGGCCTGGGTGGGGGCCAGCAACATGTTTTTTCTTTGTTGCCAAAACATATTAACCTGATAATTTTAGCATTATCAGTTGATCTCGTCAAAAATGGTGGCGGGCACCGCCTTGACGGGCACCCCAGGATGCAAGCAGGCTTAGCCCCCAAAATTTTTTATCTGGAAGAGAAAAAATTGCACTTTATTCAGAACACTTTTGGAACAGGAATTTGGATCTCTTTCGTAGGAGTTGGTGGTCCAGAAAAGGACCGTTGTTTAACCCTCTGGGCCCTAGAAGCCGATATATCGGCTTTACATTACATATGTTTGAGTTAAGAAACGAAAACCTTAGGGCCCAGAGGGTTAAAGTCTTGCTTCCTTCATGGATGGCTTGCTTCTGCTTCGTTCTGAGTGCTTAAGGGGGCTTGACCATGGTTCTGGCTGGGACAATTGGTCCCAGCCGGTGTAGTCCTGTTTCTTCCATTGACATGTCCCTCAGGTAGTGGGAGGTGAAGGTCGATTGATGGCGCCAGGATGCTGCTGCCAGGATCTTTTCGATCGGGGTGGCGTTGTGGTGGGCCCATGATGTGAAGATCGCTCATGATGTGAACCTCATGTGCCGTCATTCTCATGCTCTTGCTCATGTTTTGTTTGTCGTAAGCTGCTTCAATTGTTTTCCTGATCCAACGGGACACATGGCGGCTGAAGTTTCTTCGGTTTGGGGGTCAACTGGGAGGAATAGTTGATTTCTGCCTCTGCGGATGTCTTCATGTTGTGTGCGGGCTAGGTAAAAGCGTTGTGCTCTGACTGGGCAGAGGAGACGATCTGGTTCGTTGCCTACAATGTTGGAGAGGGCCGGAAACGTAATTGGTTTTGATGGCTCAGAGGGTTTTTGAGTTTTGGCTCTGAAAGATGCTCTTGGGTGTAGCGCCACTGAGGAGAAGTTTGGACCGAAAATGCAGTAGACTGGGTCTGCTGACAGGGCTTGAATTTCCGAACATCGTAGACTGGCTGCCAGGGTTACAAGGAAAACAGTTTTCCGGGCCATGAGATGGAGGGAGCTGTCTTGCATGGGTTTGTAAGGTTCTTCCATTAGGGATTGTAAAACGAGGGATAGGTCCCAGTAGGTTACGATCCGTGTGGTTGTTGGGACGTTCATTTCTAAGGTTTGTAGTAATGCTGAGATGCGGTAGTCGTCTAGTAATTTGGTTTTGTTTGCAGCTTTGAAAACCGAATTAAGGGCGGAGCGGTAGACTAGGATTGTTGAGCCCTTTAGTTTGTCAATGTTAAATAAGTTGGTGAAAAATTTCAGGAGTTCGGGCAAAGTGGGGGGGGGGGGTGTAGATAGGATTAATGTGTTTTGTGATACACGAACATATCCATTTGGACCAGTGGCTGTCGTACATGCTGTTGGAGTAATCTCTTGTTGCTTTAGAGGCGATACGTTCGGCTTCCTCTTGGTGAATTCCAGCCTTCTTGAGGAGTTTGACAATAGTAGCCACCCGTGTAAGTTGAGGTTTGCAAGGTTTGGGTGTAGGTTTAATCCTTTCTGTTGTGACAGAAGATGTGGTAGAAGGGGTAGACTTCTTGGAGTGTCGACTACTAGGTCTAGAAGGAGAGGAAACCAGGCTGCTGATGACCAGAGAAGAGCTATTAGGAGGTATATGCTCTGGCTTTCTTCTACTTTTTGAAGGACTCGAGGAAGTAATTTGAACGGGGGGAAGAGGTAAGCAAACAGGTTGTGGCATGGAAACATCACGGTGTCTACAGCTATTGCTCCTTCGTCCGGGATCGGACTTGTAAAGGCATTTAGCCAAAAATTCAGATTGGTTAGGATACCCGGCACCAAAGATCAAAAACTCGGGGAACCAATTTTTCTCTTAGCGCTCAGTAGCGCTACAGGCCTATTCCCAAGCCTTCATCTTTAAAATTGTATAACTCCCAGGAAAATGGTCCAAAACGATCCCTGTTTTTAATGCTTAATAGCCACGAACTCTGTCTCCAACTCTGCGAAAACAAAACTTTAAAATCCATCTCCAACAATTAATTACAGCAAGTTGAAAATCGCTCCAAACTGAGCGCACCGCACGCAACTCAAGATCGCCATTTTACAAAAAACCAAACTTGTAAATTTGTAATTATTTATATTTTTTTTCTCAGGCATAAAGCCGACTAGCTTAGTGTTGTTTTAGGAGGACTGCACTCTACGTTTTTATTTTGAACTATAATACCGGTTTTGGTTTGTTATGAAAACTTCGATTGCACTCTTGTCATTATTTGCGGCTGCAATAATGTTGTAATCTAAAATGCGTTTTAGCATCTACACACAAGCGGGTTCATTTAATCTTTTGCTTAGTGCTTTAAAAAGCAATTTATTAACGTTAACTTCTTCCCATGAACTCTACCTTGTCCAAAACGGCATTTTTCTTACTATAATATTTTACCGGACATTTTCTCCAAAAAGTGTTTATCTTGTATTTATTTTAGGGCTCCGACCATAGCAACCTCATCCAAATGTATATAAAGCCTTTTACTACTATTAAACTTGCAATAGATGAGTAACCATCCTTCTATTAAACTTTAAAAGTGATTTTAATAGCAAACTCTGTCCCCCCCCCCCCCTCCTTCAATAGTTGCGATACCTAATATCGTAGTTTTAATTTATACGCCTATTCACGTTGTGAGTTCAAAACTCAGTTCCTAAGGCCTCCCAGTTCACAAAAGTCGGCAATTCTCTTTGGTCTTCCAGCTCCTACAATTCCCTTCCAATCCACAGTCAGTATTCAGTTTCCCCACCACTCAGAGCTCCAAGCTACCCTGCCCGTCCGCGCCGTCATGCCTACTTCCGGTAGTGACAGCCTGGCCGGTCTGAGTCAGTTTCTCCTCCTCAAGAGGTCTCTCTACCCCCCCCCCCCCCCCCCCCCCGGTCGTCTCCTACAGGCCCGCGCTTTCCCTTTACCCTAGTATAAAACTCATCTCCAGAGGGAAATCGTTAGCATTGCTCACTGATCTCAAAGGCTAGAGGTTGCTACGCCGGTCGGAGTGGATATGTCCCCCAGGGTCCGAATGTTGCCATGCCGGGCAAGGTAGCAGTTCGTTGGTAACTAGTTTAATTTATTTGAAAGTATTCTTTTGGACATTATTTCTAAATTTATAGTTCATAAATCTAAACTTAACTTCTAACTTTGAGAATTATAGATTGTTAACCGCCATCGGCATTTCTGGCCTAGAACGTCCATATCTTAAAGGGTTTAAGGTCCCCTTCCTAAAAACCGGCTTTTATTTCTTATTTATGTTGAACACAGGTTCTTCTAAAGAATCAAAATAGTTTAATCGTAGAGCTTAGACGTCTTTTGGGATGTGTACCAGGTTTACCATTTGAGGTAGTTTGATCTTTAGCAGTGGCTTTTGAAACATAACTTAGACTATTTTACAAATGTAAGGTGCATTATGTAACTTAGAGAGTCCGGTGACTCAAACAACTTTTCTAATCGAAATTTTATTGTAGTGCATGAACTTTTAATTCGTTCATTTCTTGCCGATTTTATTGTAAATCATCGTGTGCTTTAATTTAAAGCTTTCAAAGAATCTATTTGTAACATGCAGTGTTCCAAATACCAGGATGTGGGGAGAGGATAACAAGAGTTCTTAAAAAAGCTGGGATAGGGTGCTACTTCAAGAACCCCACGAATATTCGCAAGATGCTCGGCAGGAAGATTGTGGAAGAGAGGAATATAGCAAGAGAAGGAGAAGAGGCTGATGGAGGAGGAAGAAGTTCACCAACGGAAGAGCCAAATACATCCGGCCAAATGGTACCTCAAGAGAGGAAATTAAGGCAGGTGCAGGAAGAATCCACTATCGGAACTCACGGGTATCTGACGAGGGCTATGACTAGGAAGGAAGAAGCCAGCATAAAAGAGCGGGAGGGACGAGGAAAGCTGGATGGAGGAGCTAAGAAAGAGTACGAACAAGGGAAAGAATTGAAAGAAGATGGAGGTAGTCCAAGAGATGCGGCCAAGATGGTGGATAAAGTGGCATCCAGTGTAGGTGTGTATTGGATCCCCTGCAAAGATTGTCCGCAAGGTTACATAGGTGAGACAAAAAGGCAAATTTGCGTCCTAGTCAAGGAACATGGACAAACCACCATTGACGGAGACAAGAAGATCGCTGCAGCCTTGCACTGTGAAAAGAGTAAACAATAAGCAGACTGGGATAACACCAAGGTGATGCTGAAGTCGGACACGTGCAGGGGAGCACACCTCCGTGCGTTGGAGGCCATTGCCATTCAATACTGCCAGGATAGGAAGATCCCACTTATGAACGTGCAAAAATCAGCATATCAGCAGATAGGAAGATTAGTGACAGCAGAACTGAATCAAAAACTGATGAAAAGCTGGGAAAAATTCTTACCTTCATTCAGCAACAGCTCCAGTATTGATGAGGGAGCCAACTCAGAGGGAGAGGGAAATTTGAATGTAGTGGACTTGGCGAAGTTTGTTGGTGGTGGTGGTTGTTGTTGTTGTTGTTGTGCAAGTCTCGTGACTCTTGCTGAAGAAGACTATCAGTAGATAGTCGAAAATTTGCAAGTTTGAATTGTGGAACTTAGGGGAATTTTGGTTTTGCGTAAGTGACAGTCTTTGATAGTTCCAAATGTAGTGTAAAGTTAAACATGTTTTATTAAAAACCCAAGCGTTGTTTTAAACGACAGTCTGACTTCGTGTAGATTTAATTGTATGAGTAAATAATCAAAAATCATTTTTATTTAACTCCAAGCCTGCAATTAAACACCCATCGTGGTGGCAGTGAACCATTAGATAGTTAGTACTTTAAACTTAGATAGGACATGGGGGCTCCCCTCCTAACCGTGCAGTAGACACTGCAGTGCTGTATTCTCCGCAAAAGTAAAAAACAGACACCCTGAGTACTACCTAAGAATTCGCCAGAACACCAGATGTCGGTGCTCACCTGAAAGGCACCTAACGTGACAGGTAGCGCCGCTACAGACTGATGCAGTGGGGAAGTCTGGCATTGTGCTTCGTGGCGAACAGGTCCACCATCGGAGTGCCCCAGATGCTGAAGAGAGATTCGCAGATGGATTTCTTGAGGCACCATTCGCCTGTCAGTGGATTCCGGCATGAGAGAGAGTCGGCAATTACATTTCTGTTGCCTGAAATGTGAAGTGGAAGTAGGGTGATGTTGTTCGGAATGCAAAGGTTGAAAATTTCGGAAGTTACGGTGTGAAGGGATCTTGATTTTGTTTCACCCTCCTTTCTGATGTAAGCCAGGGCTGTTGTGTTGTCGGCTTGGACCTGGATCACCTTGTTTTGGATTAGTGGGAGGAAGTGTCGAAGGGCTAGCAGGATTGCTCGGAGCTCGAGAATGTTGATGTGGTCTTTGCAGGATGTTGGCCAAAGGCTCGAGACTTCCAGGTTGTTTAGGTGTGCGCTCCAACCGGTTTTGGATGCATCTGTGAAGATGAGGAGATCAGGGGGTGGTTCGTGAAGGGGAAGTGTCTTCGAGAGGTTCGTGACATCAGACCACCATAGGAGAGTTTCGAAGGGGAAGTCGCTGTTGAATGGTCCTGGCTTGTCGGGGTGTTTTTGGTTGATGGACCAGCTGTCTATGCGGTGATGGTGAAGGGGCCTGGCCATCCATCGACCGTAGGGAACGAGGTTCGCCATTGCGTCCATCTTTCCTATGAGGGAGTTTAGTTCCCTGGGAGTGAAGTTGGCATGTTTGCGAAAGAGACGGATGTGTTGAAAGAGGTCCTCGATGCGGTCCGGTGAAGGCGATATCCTTGCCGATAGTAGATCGAATGAAGCTCCGAGGAACGTGAATGTTTGTGCAGGTGAAAGGCGTGACTTTGTGTAGTTTAATACTCCGAAGCCAAGATGGTTTAGCAGGGAGATGGTCTTGTCTCTGTTAGAGTTCCAGATGTGGGGGTCCAGGTTGTTGAGGGCCCAGTCGTTTAGATATGCGCTGGCTTGGATTTGATATTGGTGAAGTTTTGCCAGGATTGGTTTTAACATCATTGTGAAGATTCTGGGTGCGGCATTTAGTCCGAAAGGACGGCAGCGGAATTCGTAGACCCATCGGTCGTAAATGAAGCGCAAGAGATGGGTGATTGCCGGATGAAGGGGGACATGAAGGTAGGCATCTTCCAGGTCGATTGAGACAGTCCAGTCGTTCTGTTTGAACGAAAGATGTATGGACTCGAGAGTTTCCATTTTGAAGTGATCGTTGTGAATGTACTTGTTGAGAGGTTTCATATTGAAAATCAGACGGGAGCCTCCTGACTTCTTTGATCGGGTGAAAATGGAGCTGTAAAAGTCCGGACCCGGCTTGTGGCATTCTTTGACTGCATTTTTGCGAAGGACTTCCAAGACTTCGAACGAAAGGGATTCTGTGGTTGGAGGAGAGAACTTCCACGGAGTTGAGGTGTTTAGTGGTGGTTGAACTAGGAGTGTTAGTCAAAAGCCATGTTTGATGATCGAAAGGACGTCCATGTTGTGGGTTAGTTCCTGCCAGGCCGGGAAGAATTGGCGGAGTCTTGCGCCGACTGGAAGGTGTAAAGAAGGCCCGAGTTCTTCACCCGATTTGAGAGGATACCTCCTCAAACTAACAACAACCTGACGGAAACTTCGTTTACGGCAACGAACAATTTTTTTTTCTCGGCGCCTCGGCCGTGAAAAACCACAACTTCAACCACCTATAACTTCCAGAAAAATGGTCCGATCAGTCTAATCTAAAAAGCTCTTAATAGCCACGAACTTCCTCTGTATTCCCCAGGAAACAGAACATCGAAATTCCATCTAGAAGTCATTCTACAGCATTGTGAAAAACGCAAGAAACTAAAGCCATAAATCACCGTAGCGCACGAGACGCTATTTTTCGCAACTTGTAAAAATTGTATTTACCCTTTTATTTTCACCTAGGCATAAAGCCGAAAACATTAGCTTAGTGTTTATTAGGAGGGGCGTCCTCTACGAAGGTACTTAACCTCATATTTAATTGTACACACTTTGTTTTGATATTTCTTAAGTAGATTTAAGGTGACGATCTAAGATGTATTTGAGAAATGTCCGACATCCAAAACCTAATTTTGGGGCTGCAAATACTAATTAAACTATTTTAAATGCGTTTTAGCATCTGCTGGTAACCTTAAACTTTTTATTTTATAATGATCTTTTAACGTAATCTTTTGCCATCACCACTACCGGAGCTTAGGCAACATCTTAACTTACGAATTTTCCCGGACACGTCTTTTCTATTTTTACTTAGTTGTTCCTAGCAAACCGACTTGGCTTTCGATTCCCAAAGTGAAACCTGGCTTCCCAATGTTAATAACCGAATTTATTGAGATCTTTCCTTCAATAGTCGCGATGCATAACATCGTGGTATAAGAAGAAAACAATCCATAATAATTAAAGGCCTTTTTCACGTTCCAAACAATGAGTATAACTCAACTGGCCTCTCTATCACGCAGTCCATAACCGTTCCTTCAAACGGCGCCAAGCAAAAAGCCTTTGCGCTGCCGACTTTTCTATTTGTTCTCCAAGCCCTCCACCAACCAGACCCCCGTAGCTCTCCTGCCCATCCGCGCGAACTTCCGGTCACTAGAATAAAAAGCCCCCACTCCCCTCACTCGTTAGCACACGCTCAGCAGATCTCAAAGCCAGAGGTGACTACGCTAGTCGGTATAGGAGATGTCCCGTCCGAATGTTGCCATGCCGGGCAAAGGTAGTTGGTTTGTATTAGACTAGTGTTAGTTCAGAAATTTAATTTTGGAAACCCCATTCGAAATTTTAGTTTTAAATTAACCTAACCTTAGCTTTGAGGGAATTATGGAGGTGGCGCCATAGTCGGCATTCTTGGTACCCCACCACCATAACGTCAGGGTTCACGGTTCCTTTCTAAAAACCAGCTTTCTTTCCGTGTTTCTAGTCATGAATTTACTCTAAACACTAAATCTGCAAGTGAAGACGTATTTGTTGGTAAAGCCCCAAATATTAAGGATCTACAGATTTGTTGATTTGATCTTAGGTCGGACTTAAGAAACAAAATCTTGACTATTTGTGTGTAATTCCCGCGGTTTGCACCAAATAGATTTATTTCATGTAATTTCCGCGGTTTGCATGTTATAACGGGTTCCCGAGGTCCCACAAAACATTTCTAATCGAAATTGTAATTTTACTCTTCACTTTGTAATGTGAAGTTTGAGCTGAATTTAATGTAAATTCTTGTTGATTTTTCCTGTTGTAAAAATCGCCGTGCTTTTTATTTAAAGCTTTCTTGTTCTGACACTAGTTGATTCTAAATGTAATTGTTTATATTTATCTGCCTTTTCATAAACCACTGAGTTTGTGAAACGCCTGTTTTTCTGCTAGTTAGACTAAATGTAGAAGTTATAGTACTTAAGAAAACCACTTAATATTTAAACTTAGAGCTGCATTTAGAAACACCCATCTGGTGGCAGCGAATACCCCCCTTTAAAGATGTCTAGTTAGCCTTTCAGTTAGGACAAATGACTCTCTGTTACCGATACTGGGCCAGTAGCATACGTGTGCTGTTTTCCGTAAAAGTAAAAACCGCCACCACAACTAGAAGTTAAAGGTCAAAACCATCTTGATGTCGGCGAGGCTACAAGCACCTCAGGAGTCGTAGCTTCGGCCACTACAAAGGCAGGAGAGGCGGGAGGCGTCATTATTGATTCTTGCGAAAGGAACTCCTGCCCCCTGGTGAGGAGTGACGGCTTCTTCGATCGGGAGTTGCGGCTCGCTTCTGTTGGTTCCTTTGTCCGGAGCGGGAGCGAGAGGAATCGGACCGAAAGGGCTGTTGGTTTCTCGGCTGAAAGGACGTATTCTCATTCGTGCGGGCCGGGGGTGCTGTTGATGTGGCCTTGTTCCAGTCGTCCGGTGGAGGGCGGGGATTGGCCTGTCTGTTCTTCTGAAAGGAGCGATTGGATGAAAGGTTTTGTTTTTGAGGTTTTGGTTTCCTTGATTTGTCCAAGTGTGGGGCTAGAGTCGGAATGAGACCACGGAATAGGGTGTCCGACTCGTGAATTGGTTGGTTGAGGAGACGGTGATGAGTGGAGACGTTGAGGTTGTTGGCGGATGAAAGGGATATTTCCCGAAGGAGGAGGGTGTTGTCAAAGAGGGCTCTGGTTGCCCAGTTTAAGGAGTGGTAGGTTGCGAAGCTTGCTTTCTGAAAGAGCTGTGAGATTAAGGATGAAAGATTACGAATCTCTTCTGGGCTTGCGTCCGCAGAGAGTTTCTCACACAAAGCGTTAACTGCAGTGTTGAGGACATCGGTTTGGGAGGCCGCCCGAAGGCTTAGCTGAAAGCATTTATCGTTTTCGTATAGAACAAAAGTTGGGATTTCTGCTTTCTTAGGGATGGAGAGAGCGGTGCCGAAGTCCATCTTGATTTCACTGCACAAGAAAGCGCATTCAGAATACGTGTCGAAATTGTGTGGGTTCGTGGCGCCGTCGCCGAGCAGACGTAAGAAACTGTTCTCACGGCCGGGACGTGGAGCAGGTGGTTCTTTGTCAAGGATGAGTGGGTCACCCTTGCCGAGGAGGGAGTGTAAACGAGCGCCACCGAAAAACGCTAGTTTTTCAAAAATTTAAATTTTTTTCTTGAGGCACCCAAATGCCTCGCCGAGGCACATTCCGCCGTTTTTTCAATAGTGGACCAAATCGGCCCAAATTTTCAACATCTATAGCCTGTCCAAATACAAGACTCTTGGGGAAGCCCAAATCCGGACTTTCCACCAGGAAGAACCTTTAAACCACGTTTGAAGATCACCTAGAAGCCTTCACAACGCTCCATCAACATGGCCGCCATTATTTGAACTCTGTATTTATGTACTTTTATTACTCTTATTTTCGGGCATAAAGCCCAAACACTAGCTTAGTTGCAATTTAGGAGGAGCTTTCTCTGTTCCATGTACACACAACCATTTTTCGAAGTGTGATATTTTTTTATTGTGTTTGAACGATCGCAACTACTATGAAAAATTTCCACTCAGATCAAACATTGTCCGTTAACTTTAAGGTTCAAACCTCCGAATTAACTTTATGCGTTTTAGCATACAACTAAGCTAAACTATTTATTCATTCATTTAACCTTTTATAATAATCTTTTACCCCCAGAAACGCTGCCATTGGTCCAAGTAATTAGACATCGGCATTCTACCGGACACGAATTTTAGTGTATATATGTTTATTTTAGTTCTCCTCTCAGCCCGACTGGACCCAACCAAATGCTGCTGCTAGCTTGAACTACTATTAAAACCAAAAGAATTCTTAAAAAGATCTGTCTCAAGCAATTCCGTAAGTCAAACTGTGCAAAAACTTCAAATCCCCCCTTTTTGCCCCCCTCCCCAGCCAAAACTAGTTGTGGTGTTTAACACTGCAGTTTACAGTTAAAGCTTGTAAATTTAATAGTAATGCTTTCTGCATTACCCAAAGCCAAGTATCAAGCTTTAACAAGAGCCTATTCACTATGCAATCATGTAAATATTCAATCCGTAGCCAATAATACAAAATAAAGGCCTATTTCCCAATGTTCAATTGAGTAAAACTGAAAACAGGCCTATCTTTTCCGTTTACATGTCCCTACTCCTTCAAACGGCTCTGTACCCAGTCCCTTTGTTCAACCGACTTCTCCTCCCACTTTCCATTGTTCTCGAGGCCCTCGGCCAATCAGACCCCCGCAGCTATCCTCGGCGTCCGCGCCTACTTCCGGTAATGAGTATAAAAGCCCAGCCCCAGAATCCCTAGTTAGCACAGCTCACAGATCTCAAGCTAGAGAAGGGTCACGACAGTCGGGAGTGGAGACGCCATGTCCGTGGGATGCCATGCCGGGCAAAATGGCAGTGGTTCGTATGTTTGTAGTTAGCTTTTGAAAATTTAATTTAGGGCCCCCCAAGTCTAAATTTTAGTTTAAAAACGTAACTTAAACTCTCTCTAGTTAGGGAATATTATGGTGGTGACGCCTGTAGCGGCATCTTAGGTTTCTCACCCCATAACGTCAGAGTGGTACTCTTACTAAAAACCAACTTCTTTCTTATTGGTTTTAAACATTAACTCAAATAACTGATGGTTTGATCTTTGTGTGGGATTCATTGGTTATTCACTCCAGACGGACTTTATAAGTAGCTGAGGCTTTTATAATTTGAGGAGTTGACTTGTAAACAGCAACTCTGGGAGGTTTAAGGCTCTGTTTTATCACTTAGAAACAAAACTGTGAAACGGTTGATCTTTCATGCGTGTTTGAAACATACTGTTTGATAGATTGTAACCAGCCGAGACTGTTCAATCTTGCGGACGACTCTGCAGAGCGTTCAGTATTGCTTTTTGTATTCGAAAAATTAAGTGATTGTTTTATTCTGAAACACAAACGTCGTTTTAGTTAAAACTTGTGAAAACGAATTACATGTTGTAAATTCAAACTTTGTGCTTTTAAATACTTTATTTCAAAAGCTTTCGTGCAAACTAAATAAATGTAAAGTGTGCTTTTCATTCCCTGTTGTTATAATAAAAACCAGGAGTTTTTAACTTCAGTTCGTTTGCTAATTGATTAACTGTTTAAGTGTAAATAAATATGTAAACCCTTTTTAGTTTAGCTCTTTGTAAACGGTTAAATTTCCATCGCTGGTGGCAGTGAAATACCAGCAGTATTAAGGTTAGGCCCCTTTAATTTAGGACCCTGCGCTCCATCCCCCATGCTGGGACAGTAGCCCTTGCTGTGCTTATGCCGTAAAAGCCGCAATAATCACCGCAACACCTTAAGCTGAATCTCCGTGTCAAACCAGGAAACCGGAGGCGCTACAAGCACCTGAGCCGTCGTAGCGTCCGCCGTTACAACTGGTGGCAGCGGTGGGATGAACAGGTGCTGTTTCCGTCAAGCGTTTCCCCCCTGCCATGCTACAAGCAAGAAAACCTAGAAGGATGCAAGCCACTTCCAACTAGACGTCAGTGGTCCCGACAATACGGCCACGAAGCAGATGCCTGTGACAAGTCACAAAGTCACGAAGCAGATGTCGTACTAAAAGTTATAAAATAGTACAACCACCGCCCAGCAGCCCCAACAACTGCCGGCGCCAGGAAGCAGCAGCTGCCGCTTCCAGTAGACGTCCTCAAGCCGAGAGCCGTCCCAGACCCCAACCGATGCGGTAGGAGAAGAGGCCCGCAAGGAAACCTGCGCTCCGTACAGCCTAGCCGAGGATTTTGTGTTCTACACCGAGGTCCAATGGATTAGACCGCCAGAGACGTTCGACTCCAAACTTCAGTGCCGGACTTTCCGTGTTGCGATGGAAACAGGAAGGACAGACTGACAGTACAGCGATTGTACAAAACAGGGTGAGTGTACATGAGATATGCTAAGAGGCCGCCAAGCCGAGTGTTGTAGTTGATAGCATTTATGCAATTTAGCTATTCATATACCAGAGTGCTGGAGGTTCTTGAGAGTGTATTTTTTTTTGTATTGACTTACTGGATTTGGGAGAGAAGTTTTTTAATTAATTCGCTCTGCTCAAACTTAACGTTAAATTATTAAGCGGCTGCTTTTAATTTTTGTTTCATTTATAAAAGTTTTATTTTGAAACCACGTTAAACGAAAAAAATGTCCGAAATGGATCAACTCGAAGAAATCATTCGGGATTTGCAAAACAAGGACCTCAAAAAGGCATGTTTAAACTTAGGTTTTACAGTTAGTGATTCTAGAACCCAATCTCAACAAATCTTGCGAGCAGCCCTCGAAGATGGCAAATTAGACTTAAACGAACTCTCTGATGCATTAGCAAGCGCTATTGAAAAGAGAGAAGCTATCCTTTTAACAAAAAAAGAATTAGCTGTTAAGGAGAACGAACTTTTTCTGAAAGCAGAAGAATTAAAGTTAAGAGCCTTAGAAGTGGCGGATGCAGATAAACGCCGGGCTCATGAAATAACCCTTAAAGACAGGGAAGCCGCTCTTAAAGCCCAAGAAAGGGACCAAGAAGCCCAAATTAACGATCGCGCTAGTGCAATGGAACTAGCCAAACTAGATAAGCAGCTAGAATTAGCAAAGCTAAACGCTGCGACCTTAAGTCTTAACCCTGCTCCAAACGGAGCTAACGGCGCTCCCCCAGCTCCCCCAAATCCAGTTGCAAGACATGGTAAAGTTGCGGACGTAGTTCGTCTCGTCAACAATTGGACGCCTAAAACTGAAATCAACAGTTTCCTTAAGATTTTTGAACGTACAATGACTAGTCAAAAGATCCCTAGAGATCAATGGGTCACGGGACTCCAACCCCTCGTCGGTGAGGTTTTCATTAAAGTTTGCGATCAGCTCACAGACGCTGAGATGCAAGACTACGATTTAGTTAAAAGTAAAATACTTGCCCGTTTTGTTCAGACTAAAGTGTCAGCGCAAACACAGTTTCGTTCTCTAGAGAAAGAAACAGACCAACAATTTTTCGACTATGCGTTTGAGTTAGAAACCTTGTTCACTTGTTGGTTAGCTTTGGCTAAAGTTAACCGGGACTATGACAAACTTGTCAATTTAATGCTTTTGGAACAATTCTACAAAGCTTGCCTTACCCAACTTAGGAAATGGATCCCGGATCAAATTAAGTTAGGGACTCTGGCCGAAGCGGCCCAGTTATGTGATGAATTCACTACTCGAAATAAGCAGATTTCAACAGAAGCTGCTTCACGTCCTGTTAAAGCAACTCCTACAGCTGCTATGACAGCACAAGGTTCTAAACCTTCCAACAGACAACGTGGTCGTAACCACAGTCAGGCGGCTAAACCGGCTGGTACCGTCGAGGTGAAAACTGAATCCGCTAGTGGAAATTCAGCCACCTCCCACAACTCAAATCGTGAGTTCGACAAGCCACGTATTGCTGGCAATTGTTTTTATTGTAATAAATCCGGACATCGGCGCAGTGAATGGCGTATCCGTATGGCTGACGAAAAGGCCGCAGCCCCCGCTGATTGTAATTTTATCAGTCATGCCCCACCCGAAATGGTGTTATCAAAACACATTCATGAATGGTCTGTGAACGGCCAAAAATGCCGCATCCTACGCGACACAGGTTCGACGCACGATGTAATCGCTCGTGAACTCGTAAAACCCGACCAGTTTACTGGCGAGTATACGCATTGTCATAATGCTTTAACCGATAAGACTACCGCACACGCTATAGCCTTAATTGAGGTTCAAACCCCCTAAGGAGCTATCCAAACAGAAGCTCTCGTGTCCGACCACGTAGGTCCGCATTTCCGTATGTTGCTCGGCGTGCCATCACAAACAGTGTTAGAGGAGAAAGGACTTGCTTCCCTCCCCCCTTATGTGAACGCAGTCACCCGTGCCCAAGCACGTGCCAACGATCAGCTCCCTCTCTTACGCCCTAATTACCGTGAGAGCCAGACTGATGGCGAAGAGTCAGACAGTGACGCATGTGAGGTTACTCCACCGGCAGTAACAGAAGGTTTTGTCAGCCCCAAACAAGATGTTTTGGATGAGGCGATTTTAGGTCCTCAAACTGAGCAGTTTACACAGCTACTCAACATTGACAAAACAGAGTTTTTAAAACTCCAGCGTAAATGCCCAACTTTACAATTATGTTGGAAGTATGCTGAGCTACCTGAAAGCCAGCAGGACGAAAACAAGTTGTTTTTCGTGGATCAAGATTTGCTTTTTCGCAAACCTTTTCGCCCTGAGGGAAGGCCGCTAATAAACAGGCAACTAGTTCTTCCCCAGGAGTGTAGAAATTTGGTTCTAAGCACTGCGCATGCCAATGCATGGGCTGGCAATTTAGGGCGTTCCAAAATAAAAGATAGAGTGCTTACAAATTTTTACTGGCCCAAATGTTTTAGTGACATTGAGCAATTTGTCTTGACTTGTCTTACCTGCCAGAAAAACGGAAAATCTGGACAGAAGTTTGTTGCCCCTATGGTGCTTGTGCCCATGGATGGGGAGCCCTTTAATCGTTTTATTATAGATATTGTTGGCCCCATCCGACCATCTAGTAGAGGTGGGTTTAAATATGTTCTATCTCTCCTCGATCCGGCAACAAAGTTTCCCGAGGCCGTGCCCCTTAAAGAGGCCAATAGTCAAAGTGTTGTAGACGCCCTCCTCGGCATCTTTTCGAGGTTAGGCTTCCCCTCCGAATTGCAATCGGACCTAGGCTCCGTCTTCGTGAGTGAGCTCACCACTTTATTCCTTGAAAAGTGCGGAATGAAATGTGTTAATTCAAGTGTGAATCATCCACAGTCCAACAGCGTGGAGCGATTTCACCGAACCCTCAAAGCGGTGCTGAGAGCGGTTTGCCACAAGCATCCCCAGGACTGGGAACGATGCCTCCCCGGTGCTATGTTTGCACTACGTACTGCTCCACACGAGAGTACTGGATTTTCACCTGCAGAAATGGTGTATGGCCGAAATTTAAAAGGCCCACTTGAGCTTGTCAAAAGCCAATGGATTGAACCCGACGTTCACCCATCCGTCCTTGAGTACATCCTGGATTTACTTCAGAGGTTCAAATACTCACGGGAACTCTCACAAGAAAATAATATGAAGAGCCAGTAGAAAAACAAAAACCACTATGACCGCAAGGCAGTTGAACGCAAGTTTAAGGAAGGTGACACGGTTCTAATCCTTAAGCCTGACCGAGCCAATAATTGGAAATTTATTGGGATGGACCCTGTGATGTGATTAAACGCTTATCAGATACCAATTATCTTGTTAAGAAGTCCCATGGTTCTCAAAAGGAAACCATATATCACATTAACTTGTTAAAGCCCTATCTGCCTAGGGAAGGGTCAAGTAATCACTCGTACAATGACGAACGTGAGTTTACTCACCACGACCATGTTTGGACAGGCAAACCTGGTGATGGCCATCTTAACTCCAAAGAAGCATGAGTCTTTTTAAAAAGACAGGTGATTTATCAGAGTCGCAAAAATCCGACTTGCTGAAAATCTTTGACCAAGTAGACGGTGTATTTTCTACTCTGCCGGGTCGTACCGACCATGTCACCCACGATGTGGAATTAATCGATTCGCATGTTAAGCCCTGTAAATATTATAGGCACGCGAAATTCGAACGTGACTTGATAGTCACCGAGATTGAGAGGATGCTCAGTCTAGGCTTAATTGTGGAAACCGATTCCCCTCATGGATCCCCCATGATTATCGTGCAAAAAGAAGACGCTAGCCCTCGTCCGGTGGCGGACTACAGAGAGCTGAACAACAATACGGTAACTAAAGATTACCCAATTCCCAACATTGAGAAATGTATTGAGCGTGCAGCTAAGTGGAAGTATATCTCTATTTTTGACCTTAACCGTGGATTTTGGCAAGTGCGCTTGACGCCACAGGCTTCAATGGCCGCCACTATCACTACCCCCATAGGGAAATTTGCTCCCCTACAAGCCTTACAGATTCTCTGAAAAATGATGCACCCTATCCCGTCTCATGGGACGATTCAAAGCAAAAGGCCTTTGAAACTTTGAAGACTGCCTTAGTGACGTTTCCCGTCCTAAGAGCTCCCAACTTCAACCAAACTCTCCTCCTCCAATGCGATTGTTCCGACCGTGGCATGGGCTGCGTGTTGTCCCAACAATTTGGTGAAGATTTGGTGAAGATGAACACCCCTGCCTTTACGTTTCACGTAAATTAACAGCCCGTGAGCAAAATTACGGGAAGACAGAAAAGGAGTGTGCTTGTTTGATCTGGTCTGTTGCTAAATTACGGCCCTACATCTATGGGACAAAATTTATCATAGAATCAGATCACAACCCACTTCACTGGCTCAAGCTAATGTCTGGCAAAAATCCCAGATTGCTTAGGTGGAGCCTCACCCTTCAAGATTATGACTACACTGTCCGGTACAAGCCTGGCAAGTTACACTTAAACGCGGACGCGTTAAGTCGGTATTTTGTTTGAAACAAGTTCTTAAATGTTTAACATTTTGTTTTCAGTACAAATTGACTGAAAATGAAATTTTACCTGCATTTTTAATTTTGTCATTTTGGTTTGTTGAGAGCTCATCCTTAAGTAACTCTCAGTTAATTCCCGTTGTGGCCTTCACACCTAAATTTTAAGTGCCTATGTTTTACTCTTTTTGTCACTATCAACGTCTCCCTCTGTGGGAGAATATTGTCAAAGACTGTAACGACACTAATTAAATATTCATTAGGAATATTCTACGAGAGTTGCAATCTGTCCCCGGTTGGCTCTTCTTTAAGTTTTCTACGAAATGGCTTTCTTCCCAAAAACAGCCGTCTGTCTACCCCTGTGCGAAAAAGATAGCACTGTCGTTAAAAGGTTGTTAGTATTTATCCACAAAACTTCCCAGTGTTGTATTGTTATGTTTAAGTTATGGGTCTTATCTCAAAATCCTTCAGTGTCGAATTAAACATGTAAACAAGTTGTTTGGTAACCTCAAACCATCCCAGTGGGAGTAGTTTAGCAGTAAATAGAGCTGGTCATTTTATGCGTGCCCATAGTATTCGATTTTCCGATCCCTATGGCAGTGGCTAGGTTTACTGAAATGCGGCGGAGGGTTCCTATCGCAGTCATTCCAGAAAAAAAAATTACTGGACTTGAGCAGAGGCAGAATCCGTACGGGACATATTACCAGAGCAGTAGATGGCCTCATTTATTTGTTATAACGAAACAACAAAATTAACCCTGTACTTTTATTCAAACTAGTGTGTTTCTTGATAAATGTCTTTTTGCCCCATTTTCAAATACTTGTACAATATTCCTGCACCAAGCAGCGCGGACAGTATTTCGTTAATAGCTGCAAAAACAGTGTTTTTAAATTGTAACTTTTTTAATTTTACCTAAAGTTCTCTAAGCCACAAAAACGTTGGTCCCCCAAAAATACAAAACGGCAAAGTCAACATTTATGTAAACAGTGTACTTTATTTCATGTCCATTTTTGAATATTTTGGCGGTCTTGTGTTTTTGCATATCTTGTGTGCACTAACCTTTACATTCTAGCTTTTATTCCGAGTTCTCAGGAACCCCGAATAAAATCCTGCGTCCGGGGGCGTGTAAACGAGCGCCACCGAAAAACGCTAGTTTTTCAAAAATTGAAATTTTTTTCTTGAGGCACCCAAATGCCTCGGCCGAGGCACATTCCGCCGTTTTTTCAATAGTGGACCAAATCGGCCCAAATTTTCAACATCCATAGCCTGTCCAAATACAAGACTTTTGGGGAAGCCCAAATCCGGACTTTCCACCAGGAAGAACCTTTAAACCACGTTTGAAGATCACCTCCAAGCCTTCACAACGCTCCATCAACATGGCCGCCATTATTTGAACTCTGTATTTATGTACTTTTATTACTCTTATTTTCGGGCATAAAGCCCAAACACTAGCTTAGTTGCAATTTAGGAGGAGCTTTCTCTGTTCCATGTACAGACAACCATTTTTCGAAGTGTGATATTTTTTTATTGTGTTTGAACGATCGCAACTACTATGAAAAATTTCCACTCAGATCAAACATTGTCCGTTAACTTTAAGGTTCAAACCTCCGAATTAACTTTATGCGTTTTAGAATACAACTAAGCTAAACTATTTATTCATTCATTTAGCCTTTTATAATAATCTTTTACCCCCAGAAACGCTGCCATTGGTCCAAGTAATTAGACATCGGCATTCTACCGGACACGAATTTTAGTGTATATATGTTTATTTTAGTTCTCCTCTCAGCCCGACTGGACCCAACCAAATGCTACTGCTAGCTTGAACTACTATTAAAACCAAAAGAATTCTTAAAAAGATCTGTCTCAAGCAACTCCGTAAGTCAAACTGTGCAAAAACTTCAAATCCCCCCTTTTTGCCCCCCTCCCCAGCCAAAACTAGTTGTGGTGTTTAACACTGCAGTTTACAGTTAAAGCTTGTAAATTTAATAGTAATGCTTTCTGCATTACCCAAAGCAAAGTATCAAGCTTTAACAAGAGCCTATTCATGTTGCAATCATGTAAATATTCAATCCGTAGCCAATAATACAAAATAAAGGCCTATTTCCCAATGTTCAATTGAGTAAAACTCAAAACAGGCCTATCTTTTCCGTTTACATGACCCTACTCCTTCAAACGGCTCTGCACCCAGTCCCTTTGTTCAACCGACTTCTCCTCCCACTTTCCATTGTTCTCGAGGCCGTCGGCCAATCAGACCCCCGCAGTTATCCTCGGCATCCGCGCCTACTTCCGGTAATGAGTATAAAACCCCAGCCCCAGAATCCCTAGTTAGCACAGCTCACAGATCTCAAGCTAGAGAAGGGTCACGCCAGTCGGGAGTGGAGACGCCATGTCCGTGGGATGCCATGCCGGGCAAAATGGCAGTGGTTCGTATGTTTGTAGTTAGCTTTTGAAAATTTAATTTAGGGCCCCCCAAGTCTAAATTTTAGTTTAAAAACGTAACTTAAACTCTCTCTAGTTAGGGAATATTATGGTGGTGACGCCTGTAGCAGCATCTTATGTTTTTCACCCCATAACGTCAGAGTGGTACTCTTACTAAAAACCAACTTCTTTCTTATTTGTTTTAAACATTAACTCAAATAACTGACGGTTTGATCTTTGTGTGGGATTCATTGGTTATTCACTCCAGATGGACTTTATAAGTTGCTGAGGCTTTTATAATTTGAGGAGTTGACTTGTAAACAGCAACTCTGGGAGGTTTAAGGCTCTGTTTTATCACTTAGAAACAAAACTGTGAAACGGTTGATCTTTCATGCGTGTTTGAAACATACTGTTTGACAGATTGTAACCAGCCGAGGCTGTTCAATCTTGCGGACGACTCTGCGGAGCGTTCATTATTGCTTTTTCTATTCGAAAAATTAAGTGATTGTTTTATTCTGAAACACAAACGTCGTTTTAGTCAAAACTTGTGAAAACGAATTACATGTTGTAAATTCAAACTTTGTGCTTTTAAATACTTTATTTCAAAAGCTTTCGTGCAAACTAAATAAATGTAAAGTGTGCTTTTCATTCCCTGTTGTTATAATAAAAACCAGGAGTTTTTAACTTCAGTTCGTTTGCTAATTGATTAACTGTTTAAGTGTAAATAAATATGTAAACCATTTTTAGTTTAGCTCTTTGTAAACGGTTAAATTTCCATCGCTGGTGGCAGTGAAATACCAGCAGTATTAAGGTTAGGCCCCTTTAATTTAGGACCCTGCGCTCCATCCCCCATGCTGGGACAGTAGCCCTTGCTGTGCTTATGCCGTAAAAGCCGCAATAATCACCGCAACACCTTAAGCTGAATCTCCGTGTTAAACCAGGAAACCGGAGGCGCTACAAGCTCCTGTGCCGTCGTAGCGTCCGCCGTTACAGGAGCCTTCATTACGAAGGAGGCACGTCAGAAGGGATGTTGATTGGCCGAGAAGGTTGTGTGGTTTTGCGTTCTTGTCCCGAAGGGCAAACCCAAATCCCATTTTTATGCCACGGTTAATGACTGGGGCATCAGCAGACTGCGATGGTTTGAAAAGAAAACAATCTGGTACCGTTTCTTCGACTGTCTTGAGAAGAGCGGCGAGAGGCAATGTTGGATCATCGGCCGAATCGTCCGGGAAGTGAATTCGTCTTTCAGGCGTAGGGAGTGTGGCGGACGAAGGGACTGCATGGGCGGCCGGCGTTGAAGGCGGTGCCAGCAGCGAAGGGCCTTGAGTTGTGAGTGGAAAGGAGGTCCTTCGTTTCTTCAAATCACCCGAAGGGAAGGAGCGCAATGTTTGTGGCTTTCAATGCCTCGAAGTTGAGGCGTCCTAATCTTGAGTGCGGGCGTGACGGGCTGAAGATGTACACGATGGCAGTGGCATTGGACTGTCTTTCATAATGCGAACGGCGTTAAGGACGATGTCATGTACTTCGCTACGTGTGATACTGCAGCCCAGGCGTGAAGAGTTCGACCAGAGGTCTAATGGAGAATTTCGAGCGGGTGAAAGAGCAGTAGTGGCTCGACGGAGATTTCTTTTAGCTTCTCGGTAATTGTCCTTCGCAAGCTGTAAATTATGACGAAGGGAATAAAGATCCATGGGTTCTACAGGCGGGGTAAGTTGACCCGCCTGAAGGGGAGACTCCGAAACGGCATTATCATGGCCGAAGGGAGCGTCGGTGAAAGGTGCAGGGATGATCGGCTCCATGCAGCGAGGTCGAGAGCGGAGACCCAACGGTCGCAAAGAGCGAAGGGAGCAAGAGCACGAGGGAGAGCGGCAGATGAAGCGGGAGCGTCGGCAATCCAAATTCCTTACAAAAGGCGGGGAACTTCAGCGAGAGGTAGCGTGGAGATACCTCTGGAGGAAAATGAATGCCGAAAGCGTCCATGCTCTCGCTTTTATAAGGGAGGACTGCGCCGCACATGCGCAGTCGGATATGCAAACAGGCACCTGCGCACCACAAGAAACCTCCAGGGGAACATCACATTGGGACAATGTAATGCTAAAATTATCAGGTTAATACGTTTTGGCAACAAAGAAATCTAAGTTGCGGAAGAGGCCTAAAATGGCCGCCATCACGTGAAAAAATAGCTTCAGGTTTTTTTCCGCACATATCTCGTTACTTGACCCTTCTTCGACAATATTGTCTCAGAACAAAATTAAAGTACATAAAATTTCCTACAAAAGTTGTTCAATTTAGTTTTTCTCTTGGAACCCAATGGTCTGGACTGTTATTGTCGCACAAAATAAGTCTTCGCTGTGTAATTTCATACAATAATGAAACTGTTAAACATAATATTGCCCATAATAATGTTAATATTATGGTATTATCACACATAATACTGTTCTGGACAACTTTCAATGGATGTTTGACAGACAGGAGCTTTGTTTTACTTTACTGATTGGTTTCAATGAGTAATAGTTATTGATGTAACAGTTGCTATTAACCCATATCATCCAGAAACATCTTGGCAAACACAAGAGTTTGAGCAATGAACACTGTGGCATTGGCCACGTGCAGATGAACGGTTCAGACTACGCTTGCAACACGAGCACAAAGATGTTCTACAGTCCGTCTTGCAATTGCAATAAATTCAAGGAGAGCAGAAAGTGCTGGTGGGAGGTCTGTGAGTACTGGTAGCAGTCTACTATCAGAAAATTTCCAACCCGATTTATCAGGCAAAAGACGTGTTGCCTTGTCAGGCCTGTACTTGGTAATATGTACACCCTTATGCCAGGGCATTTTTTTAGGAAATGTGACTGGAAGTCCACTTTCACAAAAGGGCACCACTTTAATATATAAAGGGCACCGTTATGTTAATGACTCAACTATTAACATCAACTATGTGCAGTGGTGTAAGCGGGGTTTTGTACTGAGGGGGTAACACTAGTCATTTAGCCAATTGTGTGTAGGTAGAAACCAATAACAGTTAGGGGGTCTGGGGGAGCACTGTGAGCTCCCCCAGCTGGGTCCGGATCTGACGCATTTTTGCTATTTTCCAGCATTTTCTGGCTTTGTAAAGTGCCGTTGAAAACATTTTTACAGTCAGTTTTGCTGACTGCATTATACGCATAAAAAAACTTTGTAATGTAAGTCTTTCAGTTTTTCACACTACATACCTGTTTTTTTATAAATAAAATATGTCTTCAGGATAGTCAAGGTTTTTTCAGCTACGCAAAAAGTGACAATTTACCGAAATCGAATAAGCCTTCAAAACCAGAAAAATAAAACCTCAACGTGCCCTTTTACAAAAGTTGCCCCTGCCCTCTTGGTGGTCTGTGCACGCTACTGGATTTTACCTACCGTGAAGATTCGCTGTGAACTGGATTGAATCTGAATTCATTATCCATATCTCCAAAATTTGTAGTTAGCAAAAAAAAAACATTCTCATGAAAGTATTAATGTATTAAACTTGACATTTTATTTCCTTTTTAGGGTGGACCTCCAGTGGGTCCAATTGAGCTTAACTGGAGGTCCACTTTAGGCGACTGCAGATCCATTTGGACCTCCAGTTAGCATGTAAAAAAATGCCCTGCCTTATGCTGTGGTACTTGGCCGCTGCTGATGTTGGTGAAAGTGTTTTAACTTGTATAGCTGTATTCCTTGCCACCTTTTTATTGTACAGCAGACTATCGAGAGTGGCAGAAGCTTTGTCACCATACATCGTTATAATAGCTTGTTCTGCCACGATCACGATCTTCCTTCTTAGTTCTTGGGAGTGCTGAATACTTTGTCATTATTCAAGAAAGATAAATTTTGCACGATCTATTTTAGACCTTTTTCTTTGCTTATGCCAAAGAAATGCGACGTTGTGCCACAGCAGAAAGCAGGGACAAACTGCAAGTTGTTATACATTTCTGATCCCAATTTGGTCTTTGTAGCTAAGTTTTATGTCAAAAGTTCTATTTTTATTTGATGTATGTTTAGGTTTTGACTTGAAACAACTCGTTTGCACTCTAAATTGACATGATAACAAATGAGAATCAGAATATCAGTATCGTCTGCAACTACAACTAGGTACTTTTATCCAGCAACCTCAGCTGCCACGTTTGCAATTAACAGGTCTGCATATGCAAGCACATGAATTGTCTGGCATCCAGCTTGCTCCAAACTGTTACAAGCGCATGCAAAAACATTTGTTTGTTTACTTTATTAGCTAGAAAAACGTCCTCCTTCATTGCCAGTGTCATGTTGGGATTGCCCAGCACCATTGGTGCTCCAGAAAGCACATATCTTCTCAAGTGTGTGGTGTTTTTTATGGAGGGACCGTTTGAGTATCCGTCAAATACACCATGTGCCATACTTGCTAAGGACGTACTCTCCATAGGCAATGCATATTTCTAGGAAAATAGCACCTAGGGACCACGATAATCTATGCTGTAATGTACCTTCATCTAGCATGTACGTAAAGTGGATCTGTAAGTGGATTAGCGGATTCCTCACATTGATCTACCATTATAGCCCACATGCCATCAGCAAGTAGAGGCTTCTTCGCTTCTCTTGGAAGAAGCGACACTTCAAACAATGATTGCAGGTAACTGCACAGGTCATACTTGAACAGTCCACTCATGTCTGTGCCCTGTGATTTGGAAATAACGATTAAGCGCTGAAATAGTAGTTGAGGATCAATCTGAATACTTTCCTTTCCATTTTGTAATAGTACGTTCTTCCTAACATTCATGGTGCAGTCAAGCATTGAGCTTGTTTTTTCTCTTGAACATAACGTAAACTGGCTTCCCTTGCATGGATGCGATGATTTCATCGCCAACCTCCTAAGCCTTATATATGTTTACAGTGTTAGGAGCAACCACTACTGATTTGATACTGCATAAGTTTTCATTATGGTTGAAAGGATTCATCTCCTGTATGAACTTCAAGACTTTCTTAATGTCACGAGTCTCTTGCCTGGCTAGCATATGATTCTTCCTTGTTCTGTTCGCTTGAGCGATATGTGACACCCGTTTCAGGAGAAAATCTAAATTGAAAAATTTTTGTAGGTTATTTTATGACTTTTGTTCAAAGACAATTTTGTCGTAAGAGGGACAAGTAACGAGATATGTGCGAAACAGAACAACTGGAACCCATTTTTTCACACGATGGCGGTCATTTTAAAACTCTTCTGCCAGTTAGATTTTTCTAGACTTTTAGTATGTTGTTCAGCAGGTCATTCTTTAGAAACAGCAAAGTTTACTTCTATTACAATTAGTTCTGGATTTCACCACTTTTTCACACTAACTGATTATCCTCCCTCAAATAATATTGGGCTAGTAGATTTGATTAGTAGAATGATTATTACATTACTGATTCTCTTAATCCTTTTTTACCCCCACGGTAATGTATAAAATATGACTACCCAAACTCGACGTGATGCTTTTTTCAGAAGTGTAGCTGTGCAGGAAAGCCAGTCGAAGACTGCTATTTTACGAACAATTGTTATTTATGCATTTATTTATTTAGTCATTTCACATTCAGACCATCAAATCGGCTCACGTACACAGCACATCTACAGTAGAAGTTATATAGGCTGTAAAGGGCTTTTTAGCCAAAAACCATTTTGGAGAGGATACCTGAACTCCAGCTGTCAAAAAAAAACCTACGGGAACCTTCGTTTTTCAAGACGAATATTTTTTTTTTCTTTGGCGCACCAACGCAAAAAGACCTCGGTCTTATAACCTCCGCCATTTCCTGAATAATGGACTAAATTGGCCAAACCTGGAACTCCTTAATAGCCACATTCTCTAGCTACAAGCTGGGGAAAGCAGAATACCAAATTTCCATCAAGAAAATTATCTACAGCCATTTGAAAATCACTCTAAACCAACCGCAGTGCTCATCACTTCCGGCCGCCATTATTCAATATTTCTGTACATTTGTAATCAATTCTTTTTATTTTCTTTTAGGCATAAAGCCAAATTATGTTAGCTTAGTTGTGGGTTAGGAGGGGCTTCCTTTGCAAAGGTACTTAACCTTATGATTAGGTTGTTTTAAACATAAGTGTGATACTTTTTATCTTATTTGTGGTGCACCCAAAAATTATGAAAAATGTCCAGCCTCCATGAAAACTAGTTATCTGCCACTGCAAATAATGCCCTGATTAATGCGTTTTAGCATTCATAGTTAGTTAATTATTTAATCTTTTACTATCTTAACTTGCCTCGTGAACCCTACCACTTGCTCGACGATTTTATTTAACTTTAAATTTTACCGGACACAAATTTTTGTTGTACATATGTTTGCCGAAAATATTCGTTAAAATCGCCGATCGTGACCATCATTCCCAAGCCAAACGAACTAGCTTTCCTTCTATTAATTCAGTATATCTTATAAAGATCTGTTCACAATAAAAACCCAAAGTCAGTCTGTGCCATACACTTCGTTCCCCCCCTCCCCCCCAACCTAGTTGTGGTGCATAACATCGTAGTTTTGGATTTTATTGCTTGTTTAATTTAGCCACAATGATTTATTCATTGTAAGAGCCACTCTACAAGTTTTCAAATCCATTTAATTTTATTTAATACTTGTAATTAGGCCTTTTCCCAATGTTCCTTTGTGTCAAACACAAACTGGCTTTTCTCCCCACGCCCCAGTCCTAAAGTCGGCAAGCCCTTTGCTATAAGCACTACCGACCTGGCCCTCCAATCAGCAGTCAGTTTTTCCCCAGTTTATGCCCTCCTCCAATCCCAGACAGCTACTCCAAGAGTCTCTTTGTTCCCCTGCTTGAGTGACAGCTGGCTCTGTCCCTCACTCTCCCATTGTTCTCCACCTCTAGAGTCCCCCATGTAGTAGTACAGGGACGCGGTTTCCCTCCCTCCTTCCTGTCCGGCTGCTAGCATACAACCCCCCAAGCTCAAAGCATCCACAGCACAGCTCACAGATCTCAAGCTAGAGGTGGTCACGCCGATCGGGCTAGGAGACGATGCCGTCCGATTGTTGCCATGTCGGGCAAATGGTAGTGGTTCGTATTCGCTTAGTTTAAAATTGAAAGTTATACTTTAGGCCCCCAAAACCTAAATTATTAGTTTAATTTTAATACTTCTAGCTTTGAGAAATTATGGATGTAACTTTTTCTACCAGCAGTTTCTAGTCTAAGTTAACCATAACGTCAGGGTGGTTCCCTTCCAAAAACAAACCATGTTATCTTACTTATTTTAGTCCATAACTTAAAAAGTCTTCTTAAATTGCTAGTGTTTGTCGCGGCAGAACTAGTCCAGATTTAATAAGAAGTTTAGTATGATTTGAATGTGAACTTCTTACCAATTTATACAATGCAGTTAAAATTGGGAGGTTGAAATAGACCTGAAGATAACTTCCTAGATGTAAAGTTGATTTATACTGGAACCGTAATTTGGTAGTGGAATTTATAATTGAAATTTCTTGTTGCTTACAACTAAAAGCTTTCTTGTGAAAACACGTAAAATTGTAACTTGCAAAGTTTTGTTTTGTTAAACTGCATAAATAAAACCAAGCGTTTAAACGTCAGTTGTTTCCCCACGTGTTAATTGTTGAGTTATATCTAATGCCAGTCATTATTTAGGGAAACTCGGTATATTATTGCAATTAACGTCACTCCACCATGGTGGCAGCGCGTACCTAGTCTAAATAGTACTTGTTAAGCCTACAAAATTGATCGGACCATGTCGCTCCGTTCCCTACATCGGGCCCGTAGCCAAACTGTGCTTTGATAAAACTCCAAAACACTCCAAGTATTATTTTAATCAAGACCAAAGTCAACCAGATGTCGGGGATGTTACAAGCACCTCAGCCGTCATAGCATCCGCCGTTACAAGGCCTACACATTTTTTCAGTAGAAATAAAAATTAAATCGTTCTTTTCCAGATTTTAAAAAAAGGAATGAAACAACGGCTTTGCAGAAGCCAGAAAATTCTCTAAATGGCTCAAAATTCTTACCCTCACGTGTATTGAAACCTCCCCCACCCCCACCCCAAATGATAGTCTTAGCATTTGGAAACAGTGTGCATACAATTTCTTGTGCACTTTGCAATTCACTTGGCAGTCCTTTCGTTTCAGACAAAAGGACCAAAATACCTAATAATTTTCTCACAATTGCTACGCAAAATTGTATTCTTATCACATTTCCGCTACGCAATTTTTCTCAGACAATTTGAATCCTGTGACTAGACAAACTTCTCTCATTTATCGTTCCTTACCATTACATGGACTGGTAGACCGAAGGCTGCCTCGTGTCAGAAGTTCCAAGTCTACTACTAATCTTCATTTAAATTTAAATTGATATCTTGTACACCAATATTTACCTGCTGCACAAGTGCTTTAGTGTCTGGAGTAATCATGTCTTCAAAAATGGTGTGGAATTCCTTTGGATTGCTAAGCTTGAAATCAGCTGAAGATTGCAAAAATTCTTCTACTTCCCCTAAAGCAGTTTCAGCAAATTCAGGAGAAGAGCACTTTTCTATCTGCTGGCTTGCGAGAAGATCAACTCCTCTGGTGCACCACTTGTTAGCCTACAATGACAAAGTTTAAGGTGACAGTTTATTAAATTACCAGTAAATTTGGCTCAAAAGGTTTAATAAAGTTAAAAACATGTTTCTCAGGCGGGCACCGGTGCATCACCTAAAAAGTATCGCATCATTTAATTTTTTTAGTGTGTCTGAATTATGCACACATTTATATCCCTTTCTTGATATAAATCAGATTTTGATACTTCAGTACACCATTTTAATCGCCTCGACAAGATCTTTTCATTGGCCCAAAAGCTAGCCCAATAGATTAAAGCAATGAGAAGTTATTTCGTGAAAACCAATAAACATGTGGTCACATACGGTAATATATGGGCATGAAAAAAATAAAAATAAATCGTTTTAATCGCTATGCTTGAGAAACATTTTTTTTTAACTTCATTGCACCAAACACTAACTTTATATCAGGTATCACATTGCCCATCACCTTTATGTTACAACGTCCTTATGAGAGTATCATACACGGCGATATGAAGTCCTCCCTCCAGCAAAACTGAAACAATTAATATCTTCGTTCTTATTAAGTATTGTTCGACCAAACTTGTCCAGATAGCAGATAGGTATGGAAGGTATATTTATACCAAAATTTATGCAATTCTGTGCAAAAGTAAAGGTAGGGAGTAAATTTGAAAACTGTTCACTTCGTTCTTCTTCTTCTTCTTCTTGTGCAGTTACCGTTTCAGAAAAAGCCAGTGCACTTACCCGAAACCTGAAAAATTATCTAAGCCAGTAATTTCCCGTTTCTTCATCTTCAAAAGAGACCACTTTATCAATTGGTCGAGTCATTCCTGAGTTACGGGAACGTGAACAATCAGTTTTATTGTTTTACATGGTTTTAACCATTTTAATCGGGGAACAATGCCAGTCAGCAAACACCAGGTCCATTCTTCTTGCATGTGTCTTTTGCATGTGTCTTTTGCTAAACATTTGATTGTTGAAGGGTAAAATGAAAGAATCCGTGTTTCAGCTAAACGTGTATTAATAGTTTTAAACCAACCTAAGTGACATTGTTAATTTCGAGGCCAATAGGCCTCGAAATTGGCAGCTAGAAACTATAGAACGGCATATTTATTTCGTAGATGCAGGCTTTCAGAGCTGAGCTTAATTGTTTCAAAGTGGGAAGCAACATTCACTGCATGTGCGCATGCTCACACCTTTGGAAATGAAAAAAAATTACTGCGAACAATTATTCACCCGTGCCAAGTTAGGCAACAAACATCACATCAATTCAATTGTCGAAGGCATATACCATTGTAGCGCGATACCATAGCCGTATAAAAGGTAAACGGAATACAAACAAAAACGACAAGTGTGCCATACCATAAAAAAAGGGTTATATGATTGAAGTTTCACTTTACTTGTTAATGTACACGATAAAAATTGATTTTTAATTTAAATAAGCAAATGGACAATTGATAAAATTGCATCTGTTTAAGTGTTGTTGTGCTTTAACAATAATTTAATTGGCAAAGCACAACAGCATTAAACAGAATCAATTTTATCAATTGTACATTTGCTTATTTCAAATAAAAATTATCAATTTTTATCCCTGTACATTTTAACTAGTAAAGTTATACTTCTATCATATATCCCCTTTTTTTTACAGCACACTAGACGTTTTTGTTTGCAATAGTAATAGCCCTAGAGATTTTATTGATAACACGGCTAGCATGACATTAAAACTAACGAATGCTAATTATTTTGCAATTATATCCCGAGCACGTAGCGCGAGGGATACGGTTGAAATTAATCAGCATGAAGTAGTTTTAGTCTGGATACAGGCTGAGTGGGAAACTTTATAGCTGTAATATCAACAAAAGGTAGGTGGCTGTTTTAATGGAAAACATCTAAATTCAAAATAAATAATAAGAAAAAGACCGAACATTCTTTGTGTTTATTAATATTTATAATGTAATGCTATGAAGATTAGCTTACTGACCTATCAGTTCATAAAATTATTTCTCCGTAGTGAGAAGTCACCTTCAGCGCGGCTGTGTCGATGGCGTCCTCTCAGGGCAAGATTTCTCGTAAGGCCGGTCTAGGGTGCAGCACGAACGAGGGTGAGTTCAAGTAGTTGGGGAAATAGAGAGAGAGAGAAAGGAGAGCAAAAGGGGGTAAGAGAGAGAGAAAGGAGAGCAAGAGGGGGTGAGAGAGAGAGAGAAAGAGAGATAGGGAGAGAGAGAAAGAAGAAAGGGGGGGGAGAGAGAAAGAAGAGAAGGGGAGAAAGAGAGAGAGAAAGAAGAGAGAAAGAGAGAGGGAAGAGAGAGAAAGATGAGCGAGAGAGGGGGGGGGGAGTGACAGAAAGTGAGAAAGAAAAAGGGATGGAGAGAAAGAAGAGAGGGGAAGAGAGGAGAGGGAAATTAGAGAGAGGGAGAGAGAGAGAGACAGAAAAAGAGAAAGAGGGGAGAGAGAGAAAGAAGAGAGCAAGAGAAGGGGAGAGAGGGGGGGAGAAGGAAAAGAGAGAGGTGGGCAGTACGGAAATTTTGGATTTTGCCACCTCTCCCTCCCCCCACAAAAAGAAAACATCAATTTATCAGGGCCATCTGGTTGAAATTGGTTTTTATTGCTTAACCGAAAATATACATTACCTGGAATTCATTGCATTCTCCCTCTCCTATGTTGTTTCATTCAGAGATTAAAGTTCCGGAGTCCGCCGCCAGAACCCGCCAGCCTTGCTACCCACGGCACATCTGGTTTGAGCATCCTCTGTGCATATAAAAGAGCCGTACGCGACCGTATATCATCGTTTAATGCACGGTGGTGACGTCACGCCAACACATCCCAATGCTAAAAGTGTAGCCGCTATATACGGTTAATCTGAAAACCCACACACGAGACCGTGGGTTAACTTTGATAACCCACACTTATTCAATAACCCACACTTTTTTTGATAATCTAACACTTTTTCCGCGCTCTACACAACCAGAATCAATTGTACTTTGCAAAACCACCGTACACAACACAAATTCAACCAGCACGTCCCATTGCAACCAACATAAATAAGCACAGTTGCAACCTGCGACATTTATCGTACTAACACGAAAAAGAAAAAAACCCTCGCGTACGATGATAGCCCCCTCCCCACCCCCATCCATAAATGAACGGTCCAAGCCGAATCCGAACTAGCCTACTGACACCTTCTAAAACACACCTAAAAACCTACGAGACTCAAGCGAATAGCGCATTTTATATGCTATATCTTATTTAAACTATGTAAAGGCATTTGGCCAAAAATCCAAATTGGTTAGGATACCCGGCACCAAAGATCAAAAAATCGGGGAACCATATTTTTTTTCTCTTAGCGCCGTAGGCCTAAGTGCTTAAGCCTTATACTTTAAATTGTGTAAATCCCAGGAAAATGGACAGAAACGATCACAGTCTTCACTTCTTAATAGCCACAGACTTTACCTTCATCTCTGCGAAAACAGAACTCTAAAATTCATCTCCTGCTATTAACCACAGCCAATTGAAAAATGCTCCAAATTGAGCGCACCGCACGCAATCGCCGATCGCCATTTTCCACAACAACAAACTTGTACATTTGTAATTTCTATTTTTTTCTCAGGCATAAAGCCGACCAGTTTAGTGTTTGTTATAGGAACCACATATATGTACTCACACTCTGCGTTTTTATTTTGAACTCCAATACTAGTCTTGGTTTGTTATGAAAACATCGATTGCACCTTTTTTTATTATTATTTGTGGATGCAATAATGTTGTAAACCAAAATGCGTTTTAGCATCTACAAACTAGCTGGTTTATTTTAATCCTTTGCCTAGTGCTTATAAAAGCAATTTAGTAACGTAACTTCTTCCCACAAACTCTACCTTGTCCAAAACGGCATTTTTTTTACTATTTTATTTTACCGGACATTTTCTCCAAAAAGTGTTTATCTTGTATTTATTTCAGAGCTCCGACCATAGCAACCTCAACCAGTTGTAATTAAAGCCTTTACTATTAACTATTGCACTAGAGCAGGAACCATCCTTCTATTAAACTTGAATATTGATTTTAATAGCAAACTCCGTCTCCCCTCCCCCCTCTCCTTCAATAGTTGCGATACCTAATATCGTAGTTTTAAATTATAGGCCTAACCACGTTGCGAGTTGAAAACTCAGTTCCTATGGCCTCTCAATTCAAAAAAGTCGGCAATTCCCTTTGCCTCCTTTGTTGCCAAAGTTCCCTTCCAATCCACAGCCAGTATTCAATTCCCCCACCACTCAGAACTCCAAGCTATCCTGCCCGTCCGCGCCGTCTTACCTACTTCCGGTAGAGACAGCCTGGCCGGTCTGAGTCGGTTTCTCCTCCTCCAGATGCCAGATGTCCCCCTCTGCTTCCCCGCACCTCCCCTCCGCAGCTATCCTCGGCGTCCGCGCCGACTTCCGGTAATGAGTATATAACCCCAGCCCCAGACTCAATCGTTAGCACTGCTCAAAGATCTCAGAGGCTAGAGGTTGCTACGCCGGTCGGAGTGGAGATGTCCGCACGGGTTTGTTTGTTGCCATGCCGGGCAAGGTAGCAGTTCGTTGGTAACTAAGTTAATTTTTTTGAAAGTATTCTTTTGGACTTCGATTCTACATTTATAGTTCTTAAACTTAAACTTAACCTCTAACTTTGAGAATGATTTTGGATCAGTTAACCGCCATCAGCATTTCTGGCCTAGAACTACCACAACTTAAGGGTTTAAGGTCCCCTTCCTAAAAACCGGCTTTTTTCTTATTTATGTTGAACAAAGGTTCTTCTAAATAATCAAATGGTTTAAATCGTAGAGCTTAGACGTCTTTTGGGTTGTGTACCAGGTTTACCATTAGTTAGTTTGATCTTTAGCATTGGCTTTAGAAACATAACTTGTGACTATTTTGCTAATGTAAACGTTGCATTCAGTTAACTTAGAGAGTCCGGTGACTCTCTTTTCTTGTCGAAATTTTGTAGTGTATGAACTTTTAACTTGTTCACTTCGTGCCGATTTTAATGTAAAATCATCGTGTGCTTTATTTAAAGCTTTTTGAAATAATTTTTGTAACTAACTTAGTTCCAATGTAGTGTAGGAAGTTAACCATGTTTTAATAAAAAACTTTCGTTGTTTTAAACAACCCGTTGACTTCGTTGAGATTTAATTGCATGAGTAGATAATCAAAACCCATTTTTATTTAACTCCCAGCCTGCAATTAAACACCCATCGTGGTGGCAGCAAATTAGTAGGTAGTTAGTATTTGAAACGTAGTTAGGACATGGACGCTCCCCTCCTAACCGAGCAGTAGCCACTGCAGTGTTGTAAACTCCGCAAAAGTCAAAACAGTCACCGTAAATATTAACAACGTCATCGCCAGTACACCAGATGTCGGTGCTCACCTGAAAAAGCACCTAAAGAGACAGGTAGCGCCGCTACAACTGATAAAGTAGACAAAATACGGTTTTACCTTAAACACAAAAGTCGGTGACTGGGACTGGATATAGGGACGTCCTCGCGTACGTGAGAATTTCGCAGACAGGAAGTTTAAACCGAAAGTTTGAGTTCAGGAATTTACGTCATGTTTCACAAATAAAATTTTCAAATAATTTTTTTTTTTAATCTCAAATAACTAGATATGTTGGCTCGACGTCACACCTTAGCATTAAAATACATATCCGTGAGTCGTAGTTGATTTACCGGTTATAATTGCTCTTGAGCTCGATCGGCTAGTTCACTATCTCGGGGCTGGAGGGAAACACGAGTGGGCTTCGCCCACTCGTGTTTCCCTCCACCCCCTCGATAGTGGCCTAGCCGTTTCTCGCTCGCTCGCAATTATAACCGGTAAATCGACTACGACTCACGGATATCTACTACTTATTCCGCTATGGTGCCCAGGTAGTTACACAGAGGGGAGGTAGGGTGGGTAAAGGTAATGTATATTTTTGGGTAGGCAATAAAATTTCAACTAGGTGACCCTAGTAAATTGATGTTTTTATATGCCGTCGTAAGAATCCTTTACCTGGAATTCATTACATTCCAGCAGACTTCGTTAAGAGTGGAGGCGGGCTGTAATGATGGATTACCAAAAACCCAGCATTGGAGAGGAGACCCGGACTCCAACTATCAAAAACCTCGGGGAACAATTTTTTTTTTTCTTGAGCGCCCAAACGCCAAAAAGACCTCGGTATTTGACCTGTCATATCTCCGTCAATAATGGACTTAAACGATCAAACTCTTCACCATTTAATAGCCCTGTACACCAGCTACAATTCTGGGGAAACAGAATCACAAAATTCCTTCTAGAAGACTCACAGCATCTTTTTGCAAAACACTCCAAAACTGCCACAGCGCTCGTCACTTCCGGTCGCCATTATTGAAAACTCCATGTATATTTGTAATTATTTTTCATTGTTCTTTTAGGGCAAAAAGCCGAAACACACTAGCTTAGTTGTGTACTTAGGAAAGGCTGCCTTCGAGTATTTAACCTCGTATACATGTGGATACAGACATTTAAGTGTGATATTTTTTATTGTGTTTGTCGGCCGCAAATGTTATGAAAAAGCTCCACCAACATCAAACTGTTAAATCATAAAACACAAAATGATTTAACTAAGCTAGATTATTTATTTATCCTTTTTATATGTTCTTTTGCCACAGAACTCTACCATTAGCTCGAACCTTTTTAGACACCGGCAATTTTAACGGACACGATTTTTTGTGTAAGTATTAAACCAACAGTCAAAACTTTAATTCAAGGGCCTTTCCCAACATTCATTTGAGTTAAAACTCAATTTGGCCCATCTCTACATGTCCCTACTCCTTTAAACGGCTCTGTGCAGCCAAAACCCTTTGCCAAACCGACTCCTCCTCCCACTTTTTATTATTCTCCTGGCCCTCAGCCAATCAGAGAGGCGTAGCTCTCCTCGGCGTCTGTGCTTTGGTCGCCAGAATCTTCCTCTCCGGCATAAAAAGCCCCAGCAGCTCTCACTCCTTGGCACAGCTCACAGATCTCAAAGCTAGAAGGGTCACGCTGGTCGAGTGGAGATGTCACGTCCGAAGGTTGCCATGCCGGGCAAAATGGTAGTGGTTCGTATGTAACTAGTTTAGCTTTAAAAGTTTATCTTTAGGACCCCCCCAATTCTAAATTTATAGTTTAAACTTAACTAACTTCTAGCTTAGAGAAAATTATGGTTGGCAAGCCATCGGCATTTCTGGCCCCCTGCCTTCCATAACGTAAGAGTGGGGTTCTCTTCCTAAAAACCAACCTTTTTTTTCTTGTTTATTTTAAATTTAACTTTAATCTAAACAACGGAAGGTTTGATCTTGATGTAAGATTCATTGGAAACGTAACTTCAATGACTAGTCTGTAATCAAGTCGAGGCAAAAGCCTCTAGAGAGTTACTCTAGAACTAAAAATATTCTAGAGAGTTTTTAGTTAAAACTCCGGGAAGTTTGATCTTTTGTCTAAAGCACTTAGAAACAAAACTGTAGACGGTTTGATCATGCGTGAAACATAACTATTGGAATAAACGATGTTCAATTAGCGAGTAAACCCAAGTTGGGAGCCCACGAATTACTATTTCTAAACTGATATTTGAGTCTTTATTCAAGAACACAACTTGGTGTTTTTGTCTGAACCAGTGAATTACTTCTTGTAAATTCAGAGCTTTTTTTTAATTCTAAAGCTATTCTAGTGAACATAAATGTAAAGTCCCCTTTTTTATATTTCTGAGGTTAAAATAAAACCAGGAGTTTTAAACTTCCGTATCGTTTACTAGTTGATTAATTGTTTTGAGTGTAAAAATATTATGTAGCCCATTTTTAGCTTTATACTCCGGTTAACAGTTAAATAATTTCCACCGTTGCTGGCAGTGAAAACCAGTAGTATTAAGGTTAGGTCCCTATAGTTTAGAACACCGACGCGTCATTCCCCATGCCGGGACTGTACCCCATGTTGTGCTTATCATCGTAAAAGTCATGATAACCACCCAGAACCTAATACAGAAAGTCCGTGTCAACCAATGATGTCGAGGGTGTTACAAGCACCTCAGCCGTCGTAGTGTCCGCCGTTACAGGGCACCACCTTAACAGGTACCCAAGGAACATAAAGACTTCGCATGCCACCAGCGGTGAAAGTACCACCACCAGACTGGTGGCATAGCTTAGGGGTTTCTTAAAGAATTCGCCTGGCTGCAACGAATGGACCAAGGCGATAAATTCCTTCTGCCTGTGATGACATGTCTTGTAGGTAATGGGACGTGAAAACGGTAGAGTGCCTCCAAGATGCTGCCTTAAGTATATCAGTAATAGGAATGCTGCTATGGGAGGCCCATAATGTGGAAATGGCTCGAAGTTCGTGGGCGGTAAAGCGGAGGTTCAGGTCACTTTGATCAATGTATAAAGCATTGTAGGCATCAAGAATAACTTGTTTGATCCATGCGGACACCATGTGGGCTGTCGTTTCACCATTGCTGCGAGTGAAAGGTAGGAAGAGTTGTGAGCGACCTTTGTGGAGAGGTATAAGCTTTTTGAGGTAGAAACGAAGCGCCCATACTGGACACAAGGTTCGTTCAAGTTCGTTGCCTAGAATGTTAGATAACGCTGGGCTAATGAAGGGACGAGAATGTTCGCAAGGTTTTTGTGACTTTGCGCAGAATGTCGCGCGCGGAGTTAGTGTGACACCCTTGCAGTCCTCAAGAAAGAAGCAGTCAGTGGCCGTGGCGGAAAGAGCATGGACTTCAACGCAATGAAGGCAGGCGGCAAATGCAATTAAGAAGACAGTCTTTCGAGTCAAGTGACTAAGGTAACACGAGGAGAGAGGTTCGTAAGGAGCTGCAAGAAGGGATGTTAAAACTACGGAAAGATCCCAGTACGGGAAGAGTCGCCGTGATACCGGTCATTCCATGTCAAAGTACTTAACGAGTACAGATATGTGAAAATCGTCTAGGAGGTGAGAACTCCCCGCAGGCTTGAAGACGGAGTTTAGCGCTGATCGATAAACAAAGATTGTTGAACCCTTGAGAACCTCCTTGAATAAGTCACTGAGGAAGGTTAAGTACTCTGGTAAAGGAGGATTGGCTGGATTGATTTTCCGTGACAAACACCAACAAAACCATCGACGCCAATGGCTGTCGTAAGTTTTGTTCGTGGATGAACGGATAGCCTTGGAAGTGATATGGGAGGCTTGTTCGTTAAAAATGACTATTGCTTCAAGGAGTCTGATGATAGTAGCCACCCGTGTAGCTTCAGAGCGGTCAGTCGCTGGTGATATCTCGTTCCGTGACGTTGGTATAGTAGATCCAGTATGTCCGGGAGGCATCAAGGGTGATACACAAGAAGATCTAGAAGTTGGGGGAACCATGCAGCTGTCGGCCAATTTGGTGCAATTAGGAAAAACAAACCGGGGGACTGAGTGATCTTGTGAAGGACCAGGGGAAGAAGTTTGAAAGGCGGAAAAAGAGGTGATCCCATGGAAGCCCAAGCTGATACCAAGCTGTCGACGCGCCATTAAGCCTCAAACCCCCCCCATGGAAGGGTACATGCATCCATTGCCCAAGCCTGATCGTTGGGGACTGGGCCGATGAATTGGCTAAGTCTGGCATTGTGCCTCGTGGCAAAGAGGTCGACCATTGGACGTCCCCAGATGCTGAAGAGAGATTCGCAGATGCATGTCTTGAAGATCCATTCGCCTACTGGCAAGGTGCGTCGGGAAAGAAAGTCTGCTATGACATTCCGACTGCCCGGAATGTGCAGGGACAGGATAGTTGTGTTCAGGGGAATACAAAGATGGAAAATGGCTGAGGTTAGGTTGTGAAGTGCATGAGATCGAGTTCCTCCTTTCTTCAGAAGTTACTGAACTGGTGTGGACTGGTGTGGTGTGTGGTGTGTGAAATGGTGTGGACTTGAACTTTCCCTGATATCAGGTGTTGAAAATGTTGCAGGCCGTAAAAGACGGCGTGAAGTTCGAGGACGTTGATATGGTAGTTCTTGTGAGTGCTCCATAAACCTGAGGATTGATGATGGTCGATGTGTGCGTCTCATCCTTGTAGAGGAAGCATCCGTGCAAAGGTGCAGGTCCGGGGATGGTTCATGTAGAAGAACTGTTTGGGATATCGTAGTAATATCCATCCACCAGAGCAGAGTGTGGAAGGGGAATGATTTTCCCGGTGTCGTAGAAGGTGGTACGGATTGCTGCCCCATTCGTCGATGCGGAAGAGGTGAAATGGCTGAGTCTTCCAAGTATTACTTACAATCATATTGTTATGATTGTAAGTAATGATTACGATCATCCAAGTTATGATCATTCAGGTTATGATCATCATGTAAGTTATGATTGATTATGTTCATCCAACTACCGTACGGAACTAGACTGGCAACAGAGTCCAGGGTGTCTACGAGAGAATTGAGATCTGTGAGGCTGTACCTTCGCAAGTGAAGGAATTGTCTGATTTTTTTGTAGAAGGTTGGAGATTCTGTCTGGGGACGGCATTACTGTTGCCAAGGCAAGGTCGAAGAATACCCCGAGGATCACAAACTGTTGAGAGAGGGTAAACCATGACTTTGGAAGGTAGATTCCGAAACGCACTTGTAAAAATCGCGGTCGTGTAATAGTGTGGTTTTGTTTTGATGGGGAAGAAGCCAATCATCTAGGAAAGCACTTGCCCGGATCTGATGTAGAGTTGCAAGTACGGATTTGAGAACTGCTGTGAAAATACGTGGTGCCGCATTGAGGCAGAAGGAAAAACAAAGGAATTCACAGACCGTATCGTCGTAAATAAATCAGAAGAGGTGGCGGACAGTCGCATGAAGCGGAACGTGTTGATATGTGTCCTCGAGATCGATAGAAATTGTCCAGTCTCCCTGGTGAAGTGAGACTCGGATGGAATTGACAGTTTCCATTTTGAAGTGGTCGTTGAGGATATATTGATTCAATGGCTGAAGGTTGAAAATTAGGTGGAGGTCTCCTGTCTCTTCTGGGCAAAGAAAAATTGAACTGTAGAAATCTGGGTGAAGCAGATTTGCGCGAGGTTGGATCACTGAATTGGTTAAGAGACTCCTGATTTTGGATGTAAGATGGTCGCAAACACTTGTAGCGATTGTCCATGGTGGTGGAGAGATGACAGGAGGATCTGTGTGAAAACGGGGTGGAAAATCTTTGCTGATGATGGAGAGTCCATATGGGTCGGAGGTGAAGGTCTGCCAAGCAGCAAGAAAATGGCACAGGCGACCTCCAGCAGGAAGGGTCGCAGGACAAATGTCAGCGGTTGGAGCGGAGTCGTTGCTTAGGGCTGGGGGACGCATATCAAGCCTGCGATCGGGAGCGCCGCTACGTCCTGAAGGTCGGTGGAGACTGCGTCCAGAGTTTTTTTTCGATAGGACGATTGTTCGGGTGGGGGTGAATGGGATGGAACGTTATGTTCGTTGGATGGTAGTGCATGCTGGGTGTCTTTGGTATCGGAAAGAATGGGACGAGGTTGATTCTTGGGTTACTGTGATGATTTGGGCCGGAAGGGTTTCAGCTTGCGAGCGATGTCTAAATGAGGTGCCAACTTAGGGATGGTAACGCGGAATTATGTGTGCAATTCGTGGATTGGCTGGTTCCAAAGTTCATGACGCGTGGAATCGTTGAGGTTCGAAGCAGTGTTAAGGGCAATTTCTCGAAGAAATAGAGCCGAGTTGAAGAGTGCACGTGCGTCGTGCGAGCCAGTTCATGGAGTGAAACGTGGCGAAACATACCTTATGGAAAACCTGACTGATGAGGAAGGCTAATTCCTTGGTCGCAGTAGGTGGCGGTTAGGTGGAGAGCTTCTTGCAGAGTGCATTTGCCGCCGTGTTTAAGACGTCCGCTTGAGCGACATCTCGAAGGCCTAAACGTAAACGGCGGTCGTTGTCTCAAAGTTGTTAATGCCACACTTTACATCGGTATTCTTGTTTCACTTTATTCTAAGCATTTTTTATCTTTACGTTCTGTACGCCTTAATTTGTGTAATTAGGCTAATTCAGTTAGGTTCTACTCTTCTACCGGTTTATCCTCACGTCACTCTCCGGATCCCCACCACCCCTGCTACTAATTTGCAACCTGATCCACGTGGTAAAAAGGGAATTTGTCGAATTAACGTCCTTTTCAACTGCTAAGGTTATTTCTGGGGAAGAGGGACATTATTATTTTTTTTATTGGGCCGAATAAGCTGCAAAGTATACGCGACGCCAGAGACGATCACCATGAGCCACTCATCACTTGTACTTTGTGTAAGTACTAAACTTTACTTTTAAGAATTTTTTTATTTACGTCCTGCTCTGTACAGATTCTTCCTTGGGCTTCTTAGCACTTCACTTTCTGATTATCCCTCCCTTGGCTAAATAGCTGTTCAACGTCAACTGACAATGGTATGATAGTATCTCTGCTACATTTCAAGGCTCCAGATTAATGCAGTGTCGGCCATGATTCATTTACCCCTAAACGAAAAAGCCAGTAAATTAACTCGCCATATAAAGTACACACATTGAACGTTCTTGACTTCTCTGTAGAGACGAATTTAGCATTTTGCCACTACCCTCGGTTACAAACATTTTTGTTGCCACCCCTTCCTTCCGTTTTTTGAGGACTTTTTTTGGGGGGAGTTTCACGATTAACTAAAAGACAAGACAACAGTTTATTATTAAAAAAAAGTTGTTGTTCGGTTTCTTAGAATAATTAAGATATGGAACTTAAACGTTCCATGTTTTTAAACTTTTTTCTTACAAAATTAGCTGGCCCTTAGATTTTGATGCCCTGGGCTGTAGCCCCCTAAGCCCCCTTCCAAATACGCCCCCGGAGGGAGGGGGAGAGAGAAATAGAGAGAGAGAGAGGAGAGAGAAAGAAGAGAGAGAGGGGAGAGAAAGAGAGAGCAAGAAAGAAGAGAGAGGGGAGAAAGAGAAAGAGAGAGAGAGAGAGGGGGGGAGAGAGGAGGGAGAGAGAGAGAAAGAAGAGAGAGGGACGGAAAGAGATAAGAGAGCGAGAAGGGGGAGACACAAGAGGAGGGAGAGAGAGAGGGGCGAGGTAGAAAAACAGAAAGGGAGAGAAGAAGAGAGAGGGGAAAAGAAAGAGCAAGAAAGAAGAGAGAGGGGGAGTGAGAGGGAGAGAGAAAGAGAGAGTTCTACCAACGGAGCTAGGGCCTTGACAACGACTGGACGGGGCCTCATTCGGACGTTGATTCGTAGCTGAGAATTCCATGGGAAGAGACAGAGTCACAGTAGACCAATCCTTACCGAAGTGAACGTAGTAGTCTTATGTAGAAAAGCTGCCAACTCGCTTTGCCGAGCCACCGAGGCCACGGCCACCAAGTACACCATCCCCTGAAATAGGCGCAACTACGACACATTGTGGACAGGCTCAAAAGTTGCCACCACCAAACTCAACAATCCCAACAATAATCAGCCTGAAACAAATACCGACGCAAGTTCAGTACATTTCGAGGCGGACGTGGTCATGCCCTCCGCAGAAGGCGGCCATATCACTGAAACAGGCCGCATTGTTCCTCCCAGAAGATTGGTTTCAGCGTCAGGTGAAACAGCAAAACTTTGAGACGAGGGATGCAGGTGAGGCAGGGGGCTAAGTTTCAAACTCTACAGATAAGAGTCGAAGAACCCACCCGAGAAGGGGATCGACTGGGTTGGACTGGGTTGGGTTGGGTTGGGTTGGACAGGTGAGCACCTAGGCAAAGTTTTAGGGCAGGAACAGGCGATGAACCGTCAGACGTATGACACCAAATGGCTGGGTTCGATTGGAATCAACCGAGCCGTGTGCAGGACGGAAGAGCCTACATGCAAGTTGAAATGGAAGCACAAGCGGGAACGGACGCAATAACCAACGGGATCCCTTAGAAGGCAAACGGTGATAGACCAGCCTGAAAGATGGCCAAAGAAGGTAGCCAAAGTGTTGACAGAGGGGTCACAGTATTTCCCAACTACGTTGAACAGGCAGCCCTCACGTCCGAATGTAGGTCAACCGTACTGGCTCAGGGGTCATACCAGTCTCCACAAACTAAGCACATACCCAACTCCATCACAGAACCTCAGATGCCACCCCACCTACCAAGACAACCACAACCGAGCCAGGGTGACAATCAGGAGA
This sequence comes from Lithobius niger, assembly GCA_023313725.1. NCBI lineage: Eukaryota > Metazoa > Arthropoda > Chilopoda > Lithobiomorpha > Lithobiidae > Lithobius > Lithobius niger. The sequence goes on from JAHWFP010196811.1 coordinate 71,789, forward strand.
CAAGGGAGTACACCCGGCAACCGACCAGAAACCTGCATAAGATCCATACTAACCGGGGGGGGGGGTCAATAAACTTCATCCTACACACACATTGTTCACCCTGTAACGCCGGCTGCTCTGACGGGGGTGCTTTAGCAGCGTCGTACTCCTAGTGATGCAGTTACAATGTTCTTAATTACTTTTCATACTATCTGACTTTTAAATAGAGTATAGCGGGTACTACGAATCTACTAGGAGATCGAACGTCAAGCCTGGGCTTAACCCTCTACTGCATGCAATGAGTTATGGTACTTTTTTTTAAGGACCATATTGTAGTTGGGTAGGTCGTGGGATTTGAACCAGCATTAGCTTGGTTTGGAGGGGGAAGGACGCTGACACTAGGCTGTTGCTGCTCGCTTTACTCGGGGTCCCCGGGGCCTCCTCACAAAGCTCGTGCCGCGTCTTGGGCTCGTTTTGTTTTTTGGCCGAGAAGGGGCGTGTTGTTTCAAAGCAACACCATGCAGTAGAGGGTTAAGTAAGTTAAGTCAGGTAAAAATGCTGCCATCACGGTGTGTGTTACGTTACTAGCAATCCTGAGTTCCTACTTAATTAAATATTAGCATTAAATAGCCTAACTCTAGCCGAGTAATCAAATTTAAAAGTGGCGTTTCACCTCTTGGTTTTACGTAATTAGCAGTCAAGTTAAAATCAATTACAAATAAATTTACAATAAATTCGTTTCAGCAAAAACAGTTAAAAGTACTCTTGTGTGAGTTTACATTAAATTCACTCAGAATTCAAGCAAATAACAATTTCGAAAAGAAATGTACCATAAGTGTTCACAAAGAACTCTGAATATATCAGTATTGCGCTGGAATAAAAGACAGTTGTTTACATTAAGAAAACCGTGCTTCTTAAGTGATCAAATTTCAAAGAATGAATTACTGTGGGTGATTAGAATTTAGAACCCTTGCCCGTTTTATTCCTGTTGAATTAGTTATTTTTGAAGTTTTTATTTTCAGTTTGTCACATCTCTTTATTACCTTAATTGTGGTTTTTTTCTAAGCAATAACATTTCTTAATAAAAAAGTTTCAGTCGGGAAAGGGGGGGGGGGGGGGGGAGAAACCGGCTCAATTACGCCGCACGCAATAACCAACCGGCACCTATGACACTGCGATGTGGCGCGTCATCAGAGTTGGGAAAATGCCCCACTTATCTTCCTGCAGTGCGGCACCATGCAGACATCCACCCACAGTATCAAGACGCCTGAAGTAAGCGGCGAACTGTGTTGATATGCAGTGCAAGTGCCACTCAGATATTACTTCTAAAGTGTGAACTATGACCACACAGTAGGCAACTTCTCTCAAAATCTGTTCACTGGGGGAGCTACACCATTAGCCAAGGTCCGGCTACCTCGACAGTTTCCTAAAAAGAAAGTGGCAAGCAGGGATGTGCCCAGATGGTGCGAACCATCTGGATGAGTGAAGCCGAAAAGGCGACTCACGAGCCTCTGCCATTCCTCATTTCCAAAAACTGAAAAAGCCAGCCGCAAATAAAAAAAAAAAAAGGTGAACTACCGAACAGGCCAACCACTGTAAAGGGAAACATTCAAGCGTCCTATCGGTCCAAATCTGAACCAGGGGAACCCCAGTTTCAATCGAGGTCGGGGGCAATGATCCGCTTCATACAGGGACAGAACATCTCATCGAAAACCAACCAGTAAATGCCGCTGCTCTGACATCCTGCATGGTAACCATGCAAGGGAAAACAAATTAACTAACTGGAAAGAAAGACCCAGTCTGCCAACTGTCGTTGAGACGAGACAAGTCCACTCTTCGCAAAAGGCTACGTGACACGGCGGAAAAAACTACAGCCGATTCAAGTGTCCATGCCGTAAAAACCAACAGATATTCCCATGTTATTCGAGGTAAAAATTAAACCTTTAACAAACAAAAAAAAAGGTGGCCACCACAACACAACTAATGAGTAAGACTACCTCAAGGAAGTGACAACAACGTCAATAAACTATTCTGTGTGGCTGGAGGGGAAGACACACCCACAAAAGGCACTAACACGAATCCAAAGCAGCTCACAATGTTCATGCTAGCAAGCTAGCACAAGACCACCACATTAAACATTCCAGTCGAATTTGACAACAACCACAAAAGTCCCACCAGGTCAGGTGCATACACCAGAAAGTTCCAGACGAGAAAGAACTTACGAAGCAACCAAACAGACAGCTCATATTCGAAAGTGTAAGGTGTAAACATGTTTATACCATGATAAATGAGATCAACATTTGAACACGTCAGCAAGAAATGGGAACCCAGTCATCAAAGGTCGCGCCAGCGAACGTGGGTACAAATGCTCTCCACCTAACCCACCTAAGAAGTTTATACAGGCTGCTTCCGAAGTGGTAAAAGAAAAAGAAAACGGTGTGGAACACCAGGGGTCGAAATATTCGGATGCAGAGGGGCAAATTGCACTCCAAAATCGCACTTAGCACTCTAGAAGCTACTCTTGGAGTGCAAAATTGCACACCAAAGTTGAATTTTGCATAACTTTTGAACTGCACAAGCTACGGACTTGCGGTTTGCGGCATTTTAATCAGCTTGGAATTAGATTTCCTGTGACACCATTCCTCCCAAAGAAGTTAAACTCCATTTTTTTTACTACATTACTACTACAGGTTTTTCAGTTGAATAGTGACGTTAAGCAAGTTTTAAGCAAAGTGCAGGAAGACAGTACATATTACTGAAGTACTGAATGTTAGAATTTACAATGGCTATAAAATAGGACACCAGAGTGCTGGTTTACATTTTGGTTTTGCACTCCAAAGACTTTTTTTGCACCCCAGTAACAGATTTGGGGTGCAAATTTGCACCTGGTTCAAATTTGGAAATTCGACCCCTGGAACACGTAGTACATGGGCCAAGAAAGTAACCCGTACACAGGAACGAAAATAAAAATAAAAAAGCATGGTGGTATAAAAATAACCAAGAGTAATTTGAATGTAATCGAAAATCAGAAGTTACGTACCAAACAAAATGTTTTCGTATGACAAGGTGCAAAGTGTGAAGAGAAGAAAACCCTCAAAGGCAGGAAGACCCTAGCCTACCATGTATTATTCAGTATTAATCTTGAATTTTATGTAATTATCGTTAAATACTATTAATTTTATGTAATCCATCATAGTTGCATAAATACAAAGGTAATTTATAAAATATATTAATTCTCTGCAGACGCGAAAACTGGAGAGTTTCAGAAATCAAATCAAACAAGTAGGGAAAGGCAAGATAAGCTGCTCTTATTGCCCTGATCGGATTCACTCAATCGATTTCAGCACACTTCACAAAAGTCCATAAAAGCATCGACCACTTTCTTGAAAAGAGTTACAATCCCACAGTTCACACTGCTGCAGGTAAGCTATTTCAGTCCGCCACCACAAGGTCCAAACATGCAGGTAAGGACGGCCCAAAAACATGGCACGAACAAACACCTAGCCTCCGATGCCGGCGTCGTACAAAACAAACAAAAAGTACCTAATCAGCCTGCAGAAAGATGTGCACAGAGTAGCAGAAACAGGGGTTCAACCAATTCATGATTCAAACAGCCAAGCACTAGCCAAAAACCCGATGTTACAAACCCTTGTGGGTGAAACGGTTAAATGGGAAACCAGTTACCATCAACGGCGAAACATTATTCTATCCTACGGACAACCAACACATAAGCCTGGGCTATACAAGGATCCGTCCAGATCCAAATTTCGCACCGGGTAAGGCCAAAAAAGAAAGCGGCCCAAAAGCAAAAAAGAATTACGAAAAGTCACCACAAAAAATGTAGAAGCAATAGACTCACATATTCTAAAAAACTATCTGCAAATCAACTCGATGCTAGCAGAAAACCACAGAGGTCATGCCGAAGACAGCAACGGAACCAGCGAGAACATGTGTTGGGAGCCCCTACACATAACCATCACCCCTAGAAAGCACGGGGACGGCTGGATTTAATCCCATTACATCAAGTGCTAAGCACTCGAACATATGAAGAGACCTAGTCCAATATTAATGTGTAGCAGTGCGTCAAGTGTGGCTACCGGGGGGGAAGGACACGCCAACATGGATTTGCAGCGCATTCGACGTTCCACCTGGGCGAATGTGAGACATGCTCCGGCATTCGTACAATGTGGCAATCCCATTCATTCACCCCTGGATTCCACATGCACAATACTGTTGCAACATGCTAACAAATTTTCCTACATGAGACTCGCTGGGATTTAACATGGCTGCCAGCAAATCTATTTCATTGAGTCATTTGTCAATATATATGCGGTTCGGGTTGTAACGGCGGACGCTACGACGGCTTAGGTGCTTGTAACACCCCCGGTTTCCCTGGTGTACGTGGAGTTTCAGCTTGAGGTTAATCGGTGTTAATGACGACTTTTTACGTTATTCAACACAGCATGGACACTGTCCCAGCATGGGGGATGAAACGCTGGTCCTAATTAAAGGGGCCTAACCTTAAACTGTCGGTATCGCTGCCACCAACGGTGGATTTAACTGTTTAACTAGCTAAAATCTAAAGATGGGCTACATATTTAATTTTACACTAAAATACAATTAATCAAGTCTAGCAAACGACTGAAGCTTAAAACTCCTGGTTTTATTTTTGCGACAGAGAATGAAA